>OX393583.1:21070657-21164203 GCA_947652605.1 Elmis aenea
TTGTCAAAAAGCTTAAGGGATCCGAAACGAAAACCTTAAGCTTCAAAGATGCTTTAACGGGGATCAAGATGGCAGTTTGCGATCAAGACCCGGAAAAGCAGCTTTCTGAAGAGGAGACAGGGAAGTTAAAGACCTGGATCCTCGAAAAGATTGACTGCGTCAAAGCAGGTGAGGCGTTCCCCAGGTTTACGGACTGTAGACACAGGGAGGGTTCCCTGCGAATTACCGTATCTGACCAGGCCACTAGGGACTGGCTAGAGGGGCAATTGGCAAAGGAGGTCCCCTGGGAAGGGGCTAAGCTAAGATTCGTCGAGGCTAAGAACCTTCCCAGACCCATAAGAACTATGGTTTGGATACCGGGTCCCCCAGAGGAACCGGAGAAAATCATTCGACGATTTGGTACCCAGAACCAAGGCGTCAGTACCACAAATTGGAGAGTTGTGGACAGGAAGGAGGATCCAAAGGGACAACAGCTCGTTGTTCTAATGGACCAAACTTCCTGGGAGCAACTCGCCAAGCTGGACTACAGGCCCTTCGTAAATTTTACCAGGGTTACTTTTAAGGCCTTGTCTAAGTCCAAAACGGAGGAGGACAAGGACAAGAAAGTAGAACATCAGGCTATGGATACGGAAGAGGGGCCCCCAGGGGAACCTCAACCCTCCACTAGCACACAATAAGCAATGCTTCGCTTATTGCAAATTAACCTGCATCACTGTAGGGCGGCATCAGCTGCACTCAGTGCATACATGGCAAAAAATGAGATCGATGTTGCACTGGTCCAGGAACCCTGGACTGTTAAAGGAGCTATCAGAGGTCTCAGAGGAGCTGGAGTTCAGGTCATTTATGAACTAACAACAGCAAACCCAAGAACATGTATTGTTCTAAGAAATCGCAATGTTCAAGCGATGCCACTATGGAACTTTTGTTCCAGAGATCTAGTGGCAATTAACCTAATTCTGATGGAGGCGGAAAGGCGGAGGGAGATCACTCTCGTATCTGCCTATCTGCCATACGACCAGGATGGGGACCCACCAACAAATGAAGTCAGGAGATTGGTGGAGGAAAAAACTCGTAGGGGCCAACCAGTACTGATTGGTTGTGACGCAAATGCGCACCACATTGTATGGGGCAGTACAGGAACCAACAAAAGAGGTGAGTCTCTCCTAGAGTTTTTAATTACTAACAACCTAGAGATAGCAAACAGAGGAAATGAACCGACCTTCGTTAACGTACAAAGAAGGGAGGTCATTGACTTAACTATGTGCACTACAAATATGAGTGACACAGTAAAAAACTGGCATGTATCAGACGAGCCATCGCTCTCTGATCATAGGTATATAAGGTTCAACATTAAATTGCACGAAAATACTACACAAGTATACCGAAATCCAAGGGCCACGGACTGGAACCTTTATAGGGAACAGTTACAAGTGGAACTTGAAAACTGTCCACAGTCGGCCAATAACACGGCCGAATTGGAGATTATGGAAAGCAGTCTCAGAACTGCTATCATACAAGCCTATGAATACAGTTGCCCCGAAAGGGAGAAAAGAACCTCAAAACAAGTGCCCTGGTGGCATGAGGGACTTGGACACCTTAGGGACAACACAAGGAAGTTATTCAATAGAGCCAAAAGAACAGGGGACTGGGGGACATATAGGACCTCACTAACCGAATACAACAAGGCCATAAGAAAGGCAAAAAGGGACTCATGGAGAGACTACTGTCAGGGCCTCGAACAGATACCTGAAACAGCTAGACTCCAAAAAGTCCTCATGAAAGGGACCGAAGGAAACATCGGTTCGCTTAAAAAATCAGACGGGGCCTATACAGAAACTGGGAAGGAGACTTTGGAGCTTTTGCTCCATACGCACTTCCCAGGTTCTTACACCCTGAATGAAAGATCTGAAAGAGGCGAAAATATATGCCACAACCTCAAGAGGGCAAACCGAGAGGGCTGGCAAATAGCCAAAAAGGTAATAAATCAAACAAAAGTAAGATGGGCAGTCAACAAATTTCTCCCATTCAAATCACCAGGGAAAGATGGAATTATACCTGTGTTATTACAGCAAGGGCTAGACTTGCTGGCCTCCAACCTTTGTAGAATGCTTAGGGCTAGCTTAGCCCTCGCATATGTACCTAGAGCTTGGAGAGACGTAAAGGTGGTTTTCATTCCAAAGCAGGGACGAGAGTCATACGCCCAGCCCAAAGCTTTCAGACCAATAAGTCTGACATCCTTCCTCCTAAAACTATTGGAGAGACTTATAGAAAGGCACATAAGGGACGAGGTTCTTGGGGGTTCACCCCTTAATCGACACCAATATGCCTATCAGTCAGGAAAATCTTGCGAGCTGGCCATACATGAAATAGCTAGCAAGATCGAGAGTGGTCTAAAGAACAAAGAGATCACACTTGGAGTTTTTCTAGATATCGAGGGGGCGTTTGATAATGCCTCCCCGAGATCAATACGAAATGCAGTGGAAAGCAGAGGAATACATTCTACAATTTGTAAATGGATTTCCGAAATGCTTAAACACAGAAATATTTATGCCTCTGCATTTGGACAGACTGCAGGAGTTAGGGCTGTCCGAGGGTGCCCACAGGGGGGGGTTCTATCTCCCCTTTTGTGGTGCTTAGTGGCAGACGAGCTCCTGTGGAGACTGGAAAAAGCAGGGCACTTTGCGGTTGGCTATGCCGATGACATAGCCATACTAACAACAGGCAAGTTCGGAGGCGTAGTATCAGACATGATGCAAGGCGCCTTACGAATTGTCGAAAGGTGGTGCACAGGTGAGGGTCTAACGGTAAATCCGTCTAAAACCTCACTAGTACACTTTACTAGAAAAACAAAACCGTGTGGGACTAAAACAGTATACCTGTTTGAAGAACCACTGGAAACAGTAGGAGAGGTTAAATATTTAGGAGTGATTCTAGATAGCAAACTTAACTTCAAACTACACGTAGAAAAAATTACCAAAAAAGCCACTGTAGCTCTATGGACCTGCAGAAGGATGCTTGGGAAAAACTGGGGATTAACACCTAGGATGATATATTGGATATACACCAAGATGGTCATACCCATCGTAACTTATGCAAGTCTGATCTGGTGGACTAGAACACAGTTAAAGGACTGCAGAAATAAATTAGACAAGCTACAGCGACTGGCTTGCCTAAGTATTACCGGGGCGATGACAACAACGCCTACGGCGGCAATGGAAGTGTTGCTGAACTTACCTCCTCTTTACCTTGTGGTCAAATCACAAGCACTAAGAGGGGGGTACCGACTAAAAATCACCTCCAAGGAGGGGAGACGTAGAGAAGGGCACTTAGCTATTCTCAACGAGATCGACACGCATCCGACATTAAACATGATCTCGGATAGAATAAACAGGACGCTAGCCATTGAGAGAACCTTTGGAATCACAATTCCAACACGGGACCAATGGGAGCGCCATGAAATAGAGCTTAATGGCCTGGTCTGGTATACGGACGGGTCAAAAACGCAAAAAGGAACAGGCTGCGGAATATGGGGAGCAGCACAACTGAGACAAGGCAAATCTGTAAGCCTTGGACAGTGTGCAACCATATTTCAAGCTGAGGTGTATGCTGTGCACTTATGTGCAGAAACATTATTAGAAAGAGATTTTGATAACAAAAGAATCTTCATAATGTCCGACAGCCAAGCAGCGTTAAAAGCTCTTGGTTCGTCAGAAGTAAACTCAGGACTTGTTCTGAACTGCATACAAGCACTCAACATGCTAGGAAGCAGGAATAATGTTAAACTGGTATGGTGCCCAGGGCACACTAATATACCAGGGAACGAGAAGGCGGATCGCCTAGCCAAAATTGGCAGCGAGACACCTTTCTTCGGACCAGAACCCGCAGTTGGTACATCCTATGGAACAGCCAAGCGGTGTCTTAATGACATACTAACACAAGAGCACAATGCTCATTGGAAAAAAGTTGCAGGACAAGCCCATTCCAAGGCTATCCTGTCAATGGTCTCCAAAGAGAAGACAGAAGAAATGCTCAGGATGAGCAGAGCAGACATCAGAGCAGCCACAGGGCTTGTCACAGGGCACTGTGGGTTAAACAAACACTTCTACATAATAGGGCTCTCTGAGACCGATATATGTAGAGGATGTGGTGAAGAAGAAGAAACTCCTCTGCACGTAATATGCCAGTGTGAAGGATTCACACCCTATCGGCGCAGACTTCTAGGGATGGAAAAAGCCTACCAAGAAGAGCTAAGAAAAACACCCTTAAAGAAAATCCTGGAGTTTTTCAAAAACACAGGACTTCTTTAAGTGGCTATCACCAGAGGGTACAATAGACCAACAGGTCGCAGTACAGGAACCCGAAAGGGGACCACCTCCGCGGAAATAATAATAAGGTTCTAAATTAATCATGAAACAACTTTTTTTTTGACAGTCTTAGTAGGTGGTGACTTATATGTAAGGATTATTTTCTTCTCTTTGCAATGATATGATATTTTATACAGGGTGAGGCATCACTTATGACACCCCCACTTATTTTGTTATTGGAAAGATTTATCAAAAAAAGTTTCAAATAAAAGTTGTTTGATGTAGTATTATCCAAAATATTGTCATGTCAAATTTCGTTTTTCTTTTGTTTTTTTAGGAGTTACGGCGCCATATTTGTTTTTTTTTAATGGCACCATACACATTTTTTTATACGGTTTGAAAGACATTTTCTTTCTCTTTTCAACGCACTAAAACTTTTATACCCTTACATAACAAAATTTTTAAGAACATCGCAAAAGAACAATTTTTTATGAAACTTGTTTTAAAAGCGTACTCTATTAATTAATTTACATGTAGGCTTTGAAAATGATACTGACAGCGTACCGGTGGGTTCAAGACTATTATTAGACAAAAGTGACATTGGGTTCGAGGCTATTATTTAGTCATACATGAAGCGTGTTGTTGTCCGTTGACTGTAAATGTCGTTTAACGTATTTAATAAAGTATTTTTGTACATCTTATGTATTTTATAGTAAATAGACGCCCACAATAAAAAACGGTAATGAATTTAAAAAGAAAGTTAATTAGGGTACAACGGTAAACACTAAACTACTATAATAAATGTTCAAAATGGTGTCCTTCCTGCTGAAAGCATTTTTGTACGCGTTTTTCAAACGAATTTACTGCACTAGAGCCCTTGTTTTCATTATTAATTGTTTGAAATGCTTCGCGTATTCTATTTTTCATATCTTCAACAGTGGTAGGTGGCGTTTGATAAACAATTTGTTGCACTGTACCCCAAACAAAAAAGTCCATAATTGTTAAATCGGGGCTACGTGGCGGCCAGCTAACTGGTCCATTGCGTCCAATTCAACGATTCTCAAATTGGTTATTCAACACGTTTCTTGCAATTTGACTGCCCCATCGTGTTGAAACCACAAGGCCCGTACGTTTAATGGAACATTTCCTAATAGGCCCGGTAATTCGTATTCTAGAAATTCCGAATAAACTACTCCGGTCAAGTTAGTGTCGAAGAAATGCGGTCCAATCAACAAATTGCCGATAAAACCACCCCATACATTTACTGACCAACGACGCTGTGTTGCATTTTCACGCATCCAATGTGGATTCACTGGTGACCAATAATGTAAATTGCGTTTATTTACATGTCCTGAATTCTTAAAAGTACATTCGTCAGTAAAAAAAACGAATTTAAAAAAAATATTATCTTCTGCAATTCGTTGTTCAGCCCATCTACAGAACATCATCGTGTTTTCAAAATCTTGTCCATAAATTTCTTAATGTAACGAGATGTGGTACGGATGAAGTTTATGTTTATGTAACATTCTTAGGACACTACGTTGACTAATACCACTTTCTCGAGATATGTCTCTACTGCTAATATGGGGATTATTTTCAATGGCTGCTAATATCGCAATTTCATTATTTTCATGGACTACATTACCATGTACAACCTTTTTATCCTTAATATCCTGTAACGCTTTCAGTAATCTTTTGAATATCTTCTTTGTAGGATACAGCTTTTCCGGATATCTTCCTGCATAACACCGAACCGCTTCCGTTGCATTTCTGTGGCATTCACCAAATATCAATAACATTTCTGCACGAAAAAACGAAAAAGGCATTTAAAAAAAGTATTAAACACAAAACTGTCAAACTATGATCAAATTGTGACATTACATACATTTGTTTTATTTTTTTTTGCAAAGCCTACTAATTAATTTGTGATCAATCTTTAACAAAAACCACTATTGTAGAAATTCTTTTGCTTGCGATTTTCTTAAAAATTTTGTTATGTAAGGGTATAAAAGTTTTAGTGCGTTGAAAAGAGAAAGAAAATGTCGTTCTAACCGTATAAAAAAATGTGTATGGTACCATTAAAAAAAAACAAATATGGCGCCGTAACTCCTAAAAAAACAAAAGAAAAACGAAATTTGACATGACAATAATTTGGGAAATACTGTATCAAACAACTTTTATTTGAAACTTTTTTTGATAATTCTTTCTAATAACAAAATAAGTGGGGGTGTCATAAGTGATGCCTCACCCTGTATATTTATTTACAAAAACCAGCGAAATAAGAATAACTAAAAAAACTGCAAAACCTAAGATAAAAATCAACGTTTCCATGGAAAAATCAATAACCGACTTCAATTGTTTATTTTGTCTCCTAGCCTATCCTCACACGGTGACATTAGAACAAATGTAATGCGAAATTAAAATAACTACAGTCATTGTTAGTATATCACACCTTGTACTATAGGTAAGTAAAAAAGGTTTTCGAATATTTACGTAAGTTGATATACATTATATCTAGATAATAGTTTAATAGTTAGCGAAAATCTGATATCGGTCGCGTGGGCTCTTTTTTAAAGAAAAAACCGACTATTTTTTATATCGCTTTTCATTTTGGCACCATAGACGAAAAATGAACTTTCATCATTCTTCATTTATTAAAATAAAACAAAATGTTATTAACCCTCCGTCGTCCGTCCGGCGCAGTATGATTTGTTACACGTACGGGCGCATTGGCAGGACAGGCACATGCCAGAAAAACTATTATAAAATAGAAAAAACAAAATGCTAGTGCTTACATACAGGGTGAGTCACGACGGACGCGTCGGAGTTTTATGGCGAAACGGTTTATATTTTTCTATTTCTGTCGCTGTTAGATTATGTAAGTCAATAAGGGCTACATTTTAAAAATATTTTCAAATATACAGGGTGCTCCAAAAAAGAGTGCCATATCAAAGTTATACTTTTTCTTATGGAACACCCTATATATTTTTACATTTTTGGATTCCTCTTTAAATTTACTTCAAAAAATGTAAAAGGTTATATGGGTCTAAAGTCAACCGTTCTCGTGAAAATTGCATTTTCATGAAAATACAGTATTTTAAAAATTTTCAACATTTGAAAACTTTGACAAGTCTGAAGAAATTCGCTTGGAGATAAGATTGACAATAGATTATGTAACACTTTGCACCACCTACATTTTTAAAATATTATACAGGGCGTTTTTTACGCTTGGCCAAACTTGTGAAACTTTAAACATCGATAGCTCATTTTTTTTAAATACAACGCCCTATATTTTTTTGCACCGTCTTATAGAAAATTTAATGCTCTTTCAAAAACATTAAGGCTGTTTTTCACCTAAAATTGATATTTTCCGAGATATCACGATTTTATTGTTAATTATTAGGGCAAAGTAATATTTTCAAGTAGGCTATGAAGGTAGACAGCGGTAATTTAAAACAATTGAAAGAAAAAACAAGACACTTATAATTTTATCGTTTGACTACACCCTTTTGACATAGTTTTATAGGAAAGTTGTAGTTTTACCATACTTACGTTTAAATAGAGATTTTTAAAAATTATTTATGCATTTATTTATTCGTTCAGTGTTATAAGATAATTACTAAATCCTATAAACCATTTTTTGTCTGTTTACGATACGATACTACGACACTCTACCGAAAACAGTACCAAACATGTTTTTTTTTTTAAATGTAAAATTAGACAAGTCAGTATTACTTTTTTTTTTAAATCAGCGTTCCGTTCGCGTACCTAATACATTATCAATCGGTTTTTAGGACTTGGCAAACGATCAAACTCAATTATATGAAAAATATTGTGGCCCTGATGAGAAACCTATATTTAAACGTAAAAATGGTAAATCTACAACTTTCTTATAAAAAAATGTCAAAAATGTGTAGGCAAACTATAAAATTATAAGTGTCTAGTTTTTTCTTTCAATTGTTTCAAATTACCGCTGTCAACCTTCATAGCCTACTTGAAAATATTACTTTGCCCTAATAATTAACAATAAAATCGCGATATCTCGGAAAATATCAATTTTAGGTGAAAAACAGCCTTAATGTTTTTGAAAGAGCAACAAATTTTCTATAAGACGGTGCAAAAAAATATAAGGTGTTGTATTTAAAAAAAATGAGTTATCGATGTTTAAAGTTTCACAAGTTTGGCCAAGCGTAAAAAACGCCCTGTATAATATTTTAAAAATGTAGGTGGTGCAAAGTGTTACATAATCTATTGTTAATCTTATCTCCAAGCGAATTTCTTCAGACTTGTCAAAGTTTTCAAATGTTGAAAATTTTTGAAAATACTGTATTTTCATGAAAATGCAATTTTCACGAGAACGGTTGACTTTAGACCCATATAACCTTTTACATTTTTTGAAGTAAATTTAAAGAGGAATTTAAAAATGTAAAAATATACAGGGTATTCCGTAAGAAAAAGTATAACTTTGATATGGCACTCTTTTTTGGAGCACCCTGTATATTTGAAAATATTTTTAAAATGTTGCCCTTATTGACTTACATAATGTAACAGCGACAGAAATTGAAAAATATAAACCGTTTCGCCATAAAACTCCGACGCGTCCGTCGTGACTCACCCTGTATATTAACAGTTGAGTGTAATGCTTTAAAATAAGTCCTGCACATACTAGAAATCATAAATCATATGCAACAATTTTATGCGTTTATTTTTCTATCAACAAAAGACAAAATATTTGAGTACACTGCGCAAAATATTATGTATACGACACAGAGAATGTTCTTTGAAGCAAATATTTATGTAAAATTTTAAAAAAAATTATTAAAATATTCATGAGTACCTATTTAAACAAAACAAACTTTTTTTTTAACCTGTAGGTTCGTTTTCAAAGCATGACTTGCATACTAAAATAGCATACTCCAGACAAAGTGCTGTAGAGCATTTTTTGCATTGGAACCTTGAAATATGACAAAATATGAAGTAATACTCTAAATGACAATAAAGTTATAGCGACATATGATAATAGAGATTCTCAGACAAGTAAAATAAAAGTTAAAAAAATAAAAGAAACCACTTTGTCACTAATGATGTGTTCGGGCGCAATGTGCCTGTGGGGGTTTCTAACACTAGGGGACACTAAGGACAGTTGATCCCTGTGGGAGACAAGGTACATCAAATTTTTGTAACTGCTATAAACATTTTATTTTCTTTGTATGGCAACTCTGATTGTATACAGTAAAAACTATCTTCACATTATAACAAAATCTGTCAACAACGTGTTGTGTGCAGGTGGTGAGCATTGAATAAAAAGATAAAGGAAGGAGCGTTATGGCGATACTAAGACGTCCAGGTTAGCCTCTCAATATGGCGGATGCATGTTTCCGCTTCTCAGTAGCGTATCTAACATTTTTAAATATGTATTGATTAATGTAAATATTTGCTTTGTTTTGAATTGAGCCTGTTATTTACTTATTTATTTCTTGTTTCGTGGTTGAGGGAATTCAAAACACGACAGCATATTTCAATATTTGGATTGTTTATTATGAGAGTTAAAAGATATGCTGTACACAAATGCACGCCACTGATATGACATACCATTTTGACAGACCACATCAAATTTTCAATACATGATTACACTACAAAATATTAATGTCTTCTTACCTACACTCAGAGAAAACTCCTCTTGATTTAATGCAAATTTGTATTCATTCAAAAGGAATGCAGTTTCCAATACGCCCAAATTTTTAATTCTAAACTGCAAAACGTTTTGATTTTGCCCTTTAAATTCAATGCATCACAGTTTTAATTTAAACTGGAGATACAGTTTTAAAATAAAACTGCGCAATGTTAAATTAAAATTTGTTTGTATTGTTTTCAATACCATATTGTTTCAATTTAAAATGTCGTATAGTTTTAAAAGAAAATGAATAAATATTGAATTAAAATGTACCTTTTTTTATTTCAAAATGTATTTACTCTTAAATTTAAGAAAACAATGTTTTGTTTCAAAACATATATTTTTGAACAATTTGAGGGAAACAGATAATGGCAATGGTTCTCTATACACTAATTGGTACAGAAAAAACAGCAAATTAAATCGTTTAATAAATTTTTATTCACACCACCCACTTCACCAAAAAATAAACATTATAAAAAACATACGACGATGGATAATTCTACTATCACATGTCATTAATACATAACGGTACACCCGTACTAGATTCATTAATATATACTATTAGTCAAGACTTGTATCAAGCAAGGAGGTAACACTATCACACACTTATACACTTATTAACCCAGGAAACATCTTATAAGCTAACAACTGATATCGCCAAAATGATAGATTTACGCCAACAGCAAAATGTCTAATCAAGCGCTAAACAAACGCATCAGTATCGTCCGATGATGCATGCGCACAACAAGTTTTGTGAATTTTAAACGCATCAGTTTTCAATTAAAACTGTCAACATTTAAATTTAAAACGTAAAGTATTGAATCAAAATATGAGGTGTATTAAATTTATCTTTTAAAACTTAAATGTTTTGATTCAACCCAAAACAATTTAAAACGACAAACATCTACTTTTCAAAACCTCTCTTGTTTTAAATGAACTTAACACAAATTTTAATTTAAAAAAGTAAGTTTTATCTGAAATATGTTATGTATTGAATAGCCACAAAAATGTCAAAAACGGGAAATGTATTGAAACAACAATTTTATTTTTCTCAGTGTATGAAACGTAATCTTTTAATCTTCAACATTTTTTGACCTAGTAAGACTACAAGACCTGCAGCTAACCATTGTAGCACACAAAACCCTTAATTTATTGACTGTTTGACCTGTCAAAACCGGCCACCATCAGAGGCCATTTATGTCGTCATTTCCGTCGCCGCTCAAACGCTGCAGTTAGTATTACAAGCTCCTTCCTTTATCTTTTTATTCAATGGTGGTGAGCGATTCGCACTTCTGCGCGGTCCTGACTTCGTTTTCGTAAGTTTTGCATTGGGTGTTAAGTCGATTTCAAAGTAGAAATTAATTTACTGTTCTTATCTTACTTATCTTATTACATTATGTAAAGAACAATGTTTTTTTACTACGGAGTATAAAAATAAATTTAAGTTATTTTCATTTGCTTACATCAAATAGTCAAAAGTAGTAGGTACCGGGTACACTTGGTACAATTGTAATAAAGGAGACTTGATCCCTGGATCAAGTCTACCATATTATGTTTATAGCTTATTTAAAGGTTTTTTTAGTTACTGAAATGCCTCGCGTCTACAAACTTCATCACTATGTTGGACAGATAAAAGATTAATGATAGCGGATACGAAATTCGTTTTGCAAAAAAAAATAGTGACAAGTGTTTCAAATGTCCTGAGAAAGACGACGTTAGCGAGATCGAAAAATATCAAATCATTAAAAAGCTTCATCAGCTTACCTTTAAATCAACTTGGAAGCGTGTAGGCGCGTTTGAATTTCGTAAGTCTTTGCGAAAATTTAGCATTGACTAAACCAGACCGTTGTTATAAGAAAACAGTAATTTAAATAATGTTGTAAAAGTTTTATTTATTTTGATTTTAATTTTGTTGTTAGTTTTAAGCAAATACGTTTTATTATTTATGAAAATAATTTACGGTAGAATATGTTTCTGTTTTTGTTTTGAATTTAATTTTATAAATCTATGTTGAAAATGGGTTTCTAATTATTAGGTATTTATTTATATACTCAAATGTTAAGGAAGAAAAATAATTATTTAAAAAAAAAAAATAATTATTTAATTACTTTTTAATTTTACTAATTTTTAATTATGTAATTATTATTGTTTCTGTAATTTGTGTGTATTCTCTCTTATGGGTGACATGATACCCCTGGATCAAGTCAACCCTTGGGTTGGATTAAGTCACCCATAGTAGAGGACACATTGTACAAACGACCTATTTTTAATTTTTGCTTAATAAAATTAACAATTTTTAGTTTAATTTTCCAAGATTATAATTATGTTTTGGCAACTAAATTTCTAAATGATTTAACCTAAAACAACTTAAATATTTAAAAAAAAACACATGTTTTATGAGCTAAAAACAAAAGGGGGGATCAACTGTCCCCAGTTTTCCGTCCCAAATTTATTTAAAGAGCTAAAAAGTCAATTTAATTCAAGCACAAGCAACTTTATAATTTTTTATGTATAATTTGATGATACTAAAATATTTTTTTTTACGCTCGCCGTTAAAAAGATATGACACAAACTTACCTTTTTTTGAATGAAAGCTATAGTTTTGTCTCAAAAAACTGCACGTTTTTGGTAATTTTATCGTTTCTCTATATTGAATATTAAGCAAGATACCCATGCAATCCCATCGAATTTGGACCACCCTGTACAATAAGTTTAACAGAAAGCAACTTACAATATTCAATTCCTAATATCACATCTCGAAAGTAGGTCCAGGCTTGGTCTTCAGTGAGGGGTTTGTCTGTGGGGACTTCTAAGACTTGTCCCCGCTCTAGGAGTTCAAAAACTAAATATAAATGGTCCTCTTCTGGGTCGTCTAAGACTTCCACTAATTTAACTACGTTAAAGTGGTCCAATTTTTTAAGTACGGCAATTTCTCTATACACCTTTTGCAGCGGTGTACTGTAGCTAGAAGCGTTAGTTTTCCCATCTTTCCTTGGAGGCAATCTCCCGAACATGCCCGCCTTCTTAAGCAACTTTTTCTTTGATAATATCTTCATCGCCTGCAACAAAATGTAATTATGAATAATTCTGTATTTGGTGGCGTGTCATTATAAATTCTTTTCACGAAATGTGCGCATATAGAGTGATATGGATCGTTTAGCCGTGTTCGTTTAGCGGCGATAAAATTTAAGGCCTACGCTTTAGAATTTCAATTGTTAAATGCGAGCTTAAAAACATACACTTCGTAATTTACACTCCTATAAAGTTATATACTCGATTAAAGAAATCTTAACAATCTAAAACTCCTTACTTTATTTACATAAATTATAAAAATAAATACAGCTTTTACAAACCCAATTACTTCTTTCATTTAAGAAAATAATTTCTTCGTTAAAAACATATACAGGGTGTCCCAGATTACATTTCCAGTATGGGGATCTTACTTATTATAAGACATACAGGTTTGCTTAAATTAGATGAATTATTCCCAAGTATGAGAGAAGCTACAATCAATAAAAGTATAAAATTCCACGCACTTCAGAAGTTACAGCAAAAAATATGAAAATATCAAATTTCTTTTTTCTCTCATAACTTTTTCGTCTTGATCATTAGATCAGTTTTGTTAGTAATTTTTTGAGGTCCTTTTTAATGAAAAATGTAGCTGTTATTTTAGAATGTTTTTATCACTTACGATTTTCGAAATATTACCCCTAACTTCATTTTTTCTCATGGGCCGCGAAGTTGGCTATGGAATAGTTAAATGTGCTTTTTATCTCTCTTAAATGAATATTACTTGATACATACCGGGTGTAAATGAAGTGTGGTACACCCCCTTTTTTTCCTTTAGTTTTAATTTTAAATAAATGAAATTTTAGACATATGATATGTGCAAAAAACCTGGCTTTTTGAGCCGTTGCACACATTTGTTTCACTTCCGGTTTCGCCGGAAATGACCCCAACTTTGTTATTTTAAATGGAACACCCTGTATATTTTTACATTTTTGGAAAGAGGAAGCAATTTTGGATACAAATGCACTATTTTGGTTAATTTTTATAACCTCAAAAAAAAATTTCAAACCAAATTTAGTTTTTTATTAAGAGTGCCGTGACCTGCACAAATTGATTTTTATTATGTCAACAATTGTCCAAAAAACGTTTTTGTAAATTTTAAATGACATTTAGGTTACTTTAATCGGCTTTGAAGGTTGCGGAATCGGTTTTTTGACAAAAAGTAAATTCTTTTAAATGGAACCATGCTGGTACTAGCGGTTATTTAAATGGAGCATCTTCTAACGAATCCATCGATACCAATAATTTGTATTTTTATTAAGAGTCTACTTAAAAAATTTCAAATTATTGTGAAAATTTATTAGGATATCCTTTTAATCGCAGTAATCTGATTATGTAAAAATGATTACCAAAACTTTTAGACTTTTTAATTAAATGACTATAGTACTTAAACATAAAACAACGATCATTTGTTTTGTTGTAGTTATGCACAGTGTACTGCGATTAAGAGGATCTCTTAATAAATTTTCACAATAATTTGAAATTTTTGAAGTAGACCCTTAATAAAAATACAAGTTATTGGTATCGATGGATTCGTTAGAAGATGCTCCATTTAAATAACCGCCAGTACCAGCATGGTTCTACTTAAAAAAATTGACTTTTTGTCAAAAAACCGATTCCGCAACCTTCAAAGCCGATTTAAGTAACCTAAATATCATTTAAAATTTACAAAAACGTGTTTTGGACAATTGTTGACATAATAAAAATCAATTTGTGCAGGTCACGGCACCCTTAATAAAAAACTAAATTTTGTTTTAAAAATTTTTTGAGGTTATAAAAATTAACCAAAATAGTGCAGTTGTATCCAAAATCTCTTCCTCTTTCCAAAAATGTAAAAATATACAGGGTGTTCCATTTAAAATAACAAAGTTGGGGTCATTTCCGGTGAAACCGGAAGTGGAACAAATGTGTGCAACGGCTCAAAAAGCCAGGTTTTTTGCACATATATGTCTAAATTTTCTTTTATCTAAAATCAAAACTAAAGAAAAAAAGGGGGGTGTACCACATTTCATTTACACCCGGTATATCTATTTTTTTAATTAGTCACAAAATCAAGAAAAATCTTATTTTACCCATCACTAATCAAGCTATCTATGAAATTAAAAACATAAAATAGCTAATTAAAAGTCAAATGATAGTTACTATTTGTGCGGTATCAATTATTAGAATTTTCTAGTATTGTTGTGTAATTCGATAGACTTTCTGCAAATTTGTTATCATATAATTATGAGCACATTAACTTCTAATAAAAAATTTGACATGTTGAGATGCTACATTTTTTTTGACATAGAAAATGTGTAAAAACAGATAATTGTGATTCTTCATTAATTTGTTTCGGATTTTTGGTTGGTTCCTCAAAGAAAAGATATTCCTTTAAATTTATTTCCAAATGTCTTTTATTACGCGCACTTCGTTGCCTTCTCTCGCGATACAGCTCTAGGTATATTCGCACAGCTTTTACACAGTTTTCATGGCAAAGAATATCGATGTCCTTTTTGAGTAATTTATGAATAACTTTAAAACTTTAATACACTGTATAACATTTTTTATTTGAGATATCCAGTAAATTAACACTTATTGTAAAATATTTACTAATACTAAGGCTCGTGTTAATAATTAATTTCAAAAATGTACAGGCGTTACGTCTGGCATATGCACGCACGCGCGTGCTTACACATACATCGCGAAAATTGTCAAAACGGGTTCAGGGGATCGCAAAACGGACAAGATCAACTGGGTGACGGCGACTAGGTGACGGTAAACTGGGCAAGACCAACTGGGCGACGATCAACTGGGCGAAGGTCAATTGGGCAACGGCTAACTGGGCGACGGTTAACTGGGCGACGGTCAACTGGCCGAGGTCAACTGGGCGACGGTCAACTGGGCGACTTTCAAATGGGTTACGACTTTCAAATGGAACTGAGCAACGGTCAACTGGGCGACCGTTAACTGGGCGACGGGCAACTGGGGGACAGCAACTTAAAAATTCTTGCACCCTCATGTTAGCATACGATTTGGGGAATTAGTTTTTTGAAAGTATTGATAAAATACAGGGTGTGTAAAAATTGGCGGAAGCGCTACACGTGGCGATGTTCTTCGTAAAATTCTAAGTCGAAAATCTTAATACGAAAATGTTGTACCATGCTTGCTGTGTCTGCAAGAGGTCCTCAAAGTTTTGACATTTAGTCCTTTAATAAGCGTTATTATTTGATACTTGCAAATGAAAAAGCTGCAATTTGAAATAAAAATATATTTCGAATAGTATTTTTTCCTAGATATTGTGTTCTTCCTTTCATAAATTGGTGTTGAAAGTATGTAAATCACTGATTTGAATGAAAATAATACATATGGCAACATTGTCATTAGCTGTCATCTCTGTTTTTCTCGTAATTATTTCTAGTTTGTGTTTTACGATACCCAAAAGTTTGCAGCTATGTTTACGAACTGAAGGCTTTCAGTTCGAACAAAAATTGTAAATACCTAAGTAAAAATTATTGCTGATAAAAAAATGCCCAAACGCAAATCAATGTATGCAATGTTGCCAATTTTTTTTTTCTTTAAATGGTTCCTGAGGCCATAGGAAGCATGGTACAACATTTTCGTATTAAGATTTTTGACTTAGAATTTTACGAAGAACATCGCCACGTGTAGCGCTTCCGCCAATTTTTACACACCCTGTATACTTACTTACTTTCGAAGAATTATGTCATATATAAAAGTTTCTAGAATCACTCAAGAAAGAATGGTTAAAAAAAGTGCTACGAAAATAATTTAAAAATGGAAGGTATGATTGTAAATATTAAGATAAAGAAAAAATCCAGTTTTTCAATTCATTTAATATTATTATTTAGCAAACAACAAACATATTAATAAAAGTTAGGTCCATAGGTATTAACATTAAAACAAAAAAGTATATAACATTCAAAGCAAATTAATTATTTTTAATTTATTAATTCTTGTTGTAGTTCTAAGCAATACCTCGTAAATATTGTATTTAATTTAGCCTATGTATTGTAATTTGTAACTTTTTTCAAAATTCTTGGTCAGCTTTATCGTAACGTCTATGTTTCTCCTGATGTTGAAATTTAAACATATACTCGAGCTTTTATAATAAGTGAGATTCCATGTTTAGACTTGAATTTTAAACACCCTGTATATACAAAATGCGTTAATGTGTGCTACTTTCAAAATGTTATTAACAAATTAATTAAAAAACTGCACTTTACCTTTATTTTAACATTTTGCAATCATACCTTTTCATTATTACATTATTTTCGGGCCAATTTATTCAACCATATCTTTCTTAAGTGGTTATAGATATTTTGATATATGGCATGATTCTTTGAAAGTAAGTAGGTAAGTATATTTTACCAATATTTACAAAAGCAATTCGCCAAATCGTATGCTAACATGAGAGTGCAAACATTTTTAATATCCTGTCGCCCAGTTGACCGTCGCCCAGTTAACGTCACCCAGTTGACCGTCGGCAAGTTGACCGTCGACCAGTTGACCGTCGCCCAGTTCACGTCGCCCAGTTAACCGTCGCCCAGTTGACCGTCGCCCAGTTAACCGTCGCCCAGTTGACCGTCGCCCAGTTGACCGTCGCCCAGTTGACCGTCGCCCAGTTGACCGTCGCCCAGTTAACCGTCGCCCAGTTGACCGTCGCCCAGTTGACCGTCGCTCAGTTGACCGTCACCCAGTTAACGTCGCCCAGTTGACCGTTGCCCAGTTGACCGTCACCCAGTTGACCGTCGCCCAGTTGACCGTCGCCCAGTTGACCGTCGCCCAGTTGACCGTCGCCCAGTTAACGTCGCCCAGTTGACCGTCGCCCAGTTAACGTCGCCCAGTTGACTGTCGGCGTCGCCCAGTTGTCGCGTAGCGGGAAATTTCGTACACGGACGCCTTGCATAACAAAAATAAGCAAAAACCGTTTAATAAAAGTCACTATAATTTTTACACACACAAATTTCCTAGCATTTAACCATGTGAAGTTAATAACGATTTGTAACTGTTTGCGAACCACTGTTATGCCAACGTAATATCAAACTATAAAGCAATGATAAACAAAATGGAAAATAAGCGAATTTTAAGTTGAAGAAAGTTAACCAAGAAAAAATTAAATTAGCATTCGAAGCGGGAGCTTTTTCTAGTACCTACTATGTAGGTATATGTTTAAGGTTGTTAGTATTTTTGCAGGATACAAGATTAAAAACGCGAAATTACACTGAAATTTAATCAACCGCTATATTACATCTTTTGCTCTCTCAAGACGGTAGTAACACGGAATGTTTTATTTTTCACGGAATTGCTTTATTCGCCACAACATTTTTCGCTTTTTAGTTGGGTCTCTAGCCAAAACGGCATTTGTCTTATTAATTAAATCATCGAAGTAATTACTTCATTCAAGAACACAGAACTTCTTTTTAGACAGAGGAATACGATTGACTTACAAGAAATTCAAATTAAGCGGCTTCTAGCCGAAATAGAGCATCCAACTAGCAACTATTACATTAACAAAATAACTCAAACATAAAATCTATCACGCTTTTTTTAATTATTTCGTAGGCAGGGCCGCCCTTAGGTATGGGCGATATAGGCCTGCGCCCGGGGCCCCGCGTTACCAGGGGCCCCGCGCTACCAGTTGTTCGCATTTAAAAAAACCGTGAAAGGCTTTGCAGAAAATTAATGTTTATAAATTAAATGTATACAGGGTGATACATTTTTTGTAGCCGGACTTTAACAGTGGATATAAAACTTACTATTTTAAAGTGAATATTCCATATCAACGTGGGTCCATAAACGCTTCATTTTAAAGATACAGGGTGTTGAAAAAAACGATAATTTTTAACCGTTTCTCGACCAGTAGATATATTTAAACCAAATTTGGTATACAGCCTCACCTTACAGGTTAGGTATCACCTTCGGTGAGAATGTCAAGCCCCACAAGCAATCAGTGGCGAAGTTGTGGGGGTTCAGTTACAATAAATTTTATAAAAAACTGGTACGGCTCTGTTCAAAATCAAACGCGAACTATTTTTTGGGTAGAGAATTTTATTCTAAACAAAAGTGTTTCTTGACTTTTCTTCGTATCTGCCACCGTTTAGCGCGGAATTTGATTTATTTTACCATTCTCCAGAAAAATTAGCTCATAAATTCCATCTAAAAATATCTCTAATATTCGAAATAAAGAAGTAATAACCGAGTTTTGCAGTTTCTAATAACAACCTGCTAATAATAAAGAAATAAGTTCTACTAAATTAACGCTTAATGATCCACATTTTGACCATTTACTCTGCAATTTGCAATTTTCTGCTTTTCGCGATATTTTTAGATCGAACTTGGGAGCAAATTTTTCGCGAGAATAGTGAAATAAATATAATTTCGTGCCAAACGGTTGCAGATACGAAAAAAATTGAGAGTTTGATTTTAAACAGGGACGTACTAGTTTTTTTTTTAATAAAATTTATTAAAACTGAACCTCCACAACACCGCCACTAATTGATTGTGGGGCTTGACATTCTCACCGAATGTGGTAACCTTTAAGGTGGTGCTGCGTACCAAATTTTGTTAAAATCTACTGGTTGGGAAACGGTTAAAAATTATCGATATTCTTTCGAAAATTTCAACACCCTGTATCTTTAAAATGAAGCGTTTATGGAGCCATGTTGATATGTAATATTCGCTTTCAAATGAGTTTTTGTATCCTGCTACAAAAAATTGGACCAACCTGTATAACAAAACCATTCTCCTTGAATGATGAAGGTTTTATGATACTTTTGAACCATACCAAAAATAATGTAAAAATTATTGCCCAGGGCCCCGCAACTTCTAAGGGCGGCGCTGTGCGTAGGCGTCTTGTACAAGTTCACTTTAAAAAAAATCCCAAATAGAAGACAAAATTGTCAAGATACTGTTTAATATAAACTATTTAAAACCTACCATAGATGTGTATAATATATTAAAAATTTACAGTTAGAAAAATGTAGTAAAAATCGAACAAGCTCAACTTATTTACAAAATAATAAAAAATAAACAAAAATCGAATGTTATAAAAAAAAACTATTCTTTGCATAAATACCAAACACAAGGTGCTCAGTGTTTTTATTTGCACCCTCTTTTTTCTATCATTGGCCTAAATAATCCTATTGCTTCAAGTTTAAAAACTTTTAACATTAGTTTACCTGAATATTTAAATTAGGGAAAGCACTGTAATAAGAGACAGCAGTATTAAGAGACAACGCTTGTATACTAAAAACTGTGAAGTGCCGAAGAAGTAAGTAAGGTGGAATACATTATTTAGTTTGTTGTTAGTGCGCGCAAAATATAAGGGTAAGAAATTAGCTTTTATTTTTTTGATAAATACGATTTAAATAAAAAGATGCATTTGATGGGCCTGCGAACATTGTCTCCTATTACCACGTAATGTTAAAAAGTAGTGTCATTTGTTGTTTTAATGACGAGATTGTATTTTTAAATCAGACATTTTGAGGTTACGTGCTAGTGAAAGAAACATCGTTTCAACTAGTTTGAAAAGTTCTCTGTTATTTTAGTGTCTCTTATTACAGAACTTGTTATAAAATTATGTGGTAATAAGAGACAGGTATCTTGGTAATAAGAGATTTGCATTTATCGAGTAAAAACTTCATTTTAGTGTTAAAATGCCGGGAAAAAGAAAATCTGACAAAAAGAGATACGTTTATGATTCTGAGGCTATGGAATTAGCAATAGATGCTGTTAAAAATAAAGGTTATTCTTTGGGAGCAGCGGCGAACAAGTACAATGTACCTAAATCAACATTGGGAAAGCATTACAAAAAAGAAAATTTTGTTATCGGAGGTGGAAGAAAACCTGAATTATCCGAGGATGACGAAAACACACTTGCTTTATTTCTAAAACAATGTGGGACTTTAGGATATGGTTTTACGAAGCTTGAAACACTTAACCCTTTGCCTGTCCAAAATTTTACATAAAATTTATACCGTACGTCCATTTAAATATTTCACATGTATCATGTTCTACGGCTCTATGGGAATATTTTATACGTATAATGTAGTGTCAGGATAAGTGTAAAGCATCTAGCAAGTGCAAAGAAATGTGTTTTCCATATGATACACAGAGCGTACGAAGGACCATTTTTGTGTGTGCATCACCGGTGATGCACAGGACAGGCAAAGGGTTAAATTTGTGACTCAATGACTCAATGATGCAAAAATAAAAACAAGATGGAATGAAAAGGGTCCTGGGGACATATGGTTTAACAATTTTCTTAAGAGACATTCTGAATTGTCTATTAGAAAAGGTGAAATATTGGGCCAACAGAGAGTGAGAGGTGCTGATCCATATACAATAATGAACTGGTATGATAATTTAAAAAAAGTTTTGAAGCAAGAGAAGATAGCTTCAGAGGATGGTGGACTAATATTTAACTGTGACGAATCAGGCTTTTGTCACGATCCAAAAGATGTCAGACTTGTGGCACCAAAAGGACTAAAAAGGGTTTCCAAGAATATTGCTGGTTCTGGCAAAAAAAGTACTACAGTCTTGGCTTGTTGTAGTGCTGACGGCAACAAAATGCCACCGTTTATTATTTTCGAAGGAACATATGTCTGGTCTAACTGGATTCCTGAGGATGATTATCCCGGCACAGCCTACACTGCGCAAAAAAAGGGATGGATGGAGGGTGACATATTTTATCAATGGTTCCAACGAGTGTTTTAAAAAAATATACCCCCGTTAGAAACTAGAACTAAAAAAGTTATCCTGATATACGATGGAGCCTCATCCCATTTAACTTATAAGGTTGCGAAACTAGCATTTGATAACGACGTTATTTTGATAAGACTGCCTCCTAA
Organism: Elmis aenea; assembly: GCA_947652605.1. NCBI lineage: Eukaryota > Metazoa > Arthropoda > Insecta > Coleoptera > Elmidae > Elmis > Elmis aenea. Next base: position 21,092,557 of record OX393583.1, read on the forward strand.
CATGACGCACTTTATGCAGCCTTTGGACAAAACTGTGTTTAAACCCCTTAAAACCGCGTGGAATAAAATGCTTATTGACTACAATCGTGAAAATCGAGGAACGTTTCTTCCTAATAAACAATTTTCCAAGTTTATACGGGTATTATGGGAAACTGCTTTTAAACCAGAACTCGTAATATCCGGCTTCAAATCTACAGGACTATTTCCTGCTGACCATTCAAAATTTCCTGAAGAAGCCTATGATCCCATAAAATTTCAGAGGTTTAAAAATGGCCAATCTAGCCTTGTTGGTATAGATCCTGCACAAGTCGATGAATCTCCAGCTAATACTTCTGCAGTTATAAATCAACAAATCAACGTCGCTGTGCAGCAAATCCATCTATGTGCATCACCAGTATTGAGATTAGATAGCCAGCCATCAACATCTTCCGCACAAGAACAAACTTCAACGTCTTCAACACAAGATCAATTATTTCCTGAAGGTGATGAAGAAAATCACTCTTCCCTTGCTGTTAAAGAGACACCAAGCATAGACAGGCTCGAGAATACATCAAACATCTCAGGACACACTAGTTCATTAGAAAACTTTATTAAACACAAACTTTGCGAGAATTTGACAAAAAAAAAACATCTTACCAAAAGGATAAAATTAACTGACAACATTGGTGATATTCTTACATCAAAAGAAGCATTAAAAAAATTAAAAGAGAAGGAAGACTCGAAGAAACCTAAAAGGGAGAAGAAAGATAAACAAATTAAAAAGGCCAGAAAAGAACTACCCAAGGAATCTATATTAAAAAGAAAGAAAGTACAACACAAAATAATGGAAGATTCATCTTCTGAGGACGACGAAAATGTGGATATCATTTTGGAAAGCGAAACTGAAAGCGAGGATTTTAGTTTTAGATCTGACGAGGAAACTATAGACTTACAAAAACTTAATATTAAACTAGGCAACTATTACGGTGTTTATTATAATGACTGGTATGTCGGACAAGTTACAAAAATATTTGAACAAGAAAAAACTGAAATAAGTTTTCTACGCTTCGATAAAACTGACAAATTTATGTGGCCAAAGAAAGCGGACATAGCGACAGTAGAAAATGATTTTATTTTTTATGGTCCACTTGATTTTTGTGGCTCAAGTCCATTCGTTATTAAAAGGCATGAATTATATGGCTTAAAAACGAAGTATAAATCATTGAAACAATAATTTTGAAGAAGATACAAGACTGTTTTTTATTTTTTTTTATATAAATTTGGAGTTACCTTTATGTTTTATTGTATTTTTTTTTAAATAAAACTGTATTTTAATTTTGTCTGCAAATATTTGTTTGAATTTTTGAATAGGCTTTTTTGATCACAACTTTGACCACACATAATTTTTTTGTTTTTAAAACTGGGTCAATAAAAATTTTCAGTTATAATATATTAAGGGAACATTATTTTGCCGGTAAAATTATTGACAAAAGTTTGTTACTTTGGTAACATCCTGAGACAAAAGACATGACAAAATCCTGAGCCGAAGGCGAGGGATTTTGTCATTCATTTTGTCGAGGGATGTTACCTATAAGTAACAAACTTGAGTTAAAATTTTTCCTGCAAAATAATGTTCCGAAATATATTTGATTAGACTATTTCCCAAATAAGATACCAAAAATAACTACAATTTTCGTTTATTATTTGTTAACATTTTCGATAGCGTACCAACCTCTGTAGCGCATTTAAATCGTAACTCCTTTCCTTGCAAAAATTTTCAAATTGTTTCCATATTGACATTTTGGATGCAACAGTATTTTTGGGAGTTATATTTGCAACAGTTTTTTGTATTTCTTCTATGGAAGTTATTCCGAAACGGCTCATGTCAAATAATATATTTTACAACTGTCAAACATCTGTAAACAAACAACCAGGTTGCTAAGGATATAATTGACATGACAACGGGATGTTTTCGCTATTTTGGAGGTGAAAAAAGCCCTAGGGCTTTTATCGCTTAAAAATGAACGTGATTGGTCAAAACATTAAGGCGTGACTATAATTTGACAAAGTGATTGGTTTATATCAGTTTATATGACCATGAGGGGAATAGTCAGGCTAATTTACAAGGTTATAATCTAGCTCTTATTACATAGAGAACCTTAGAACACTATTATGATGAGATATATAAACTTTGTCTCTTAATACCACGAATCGGTATTAAGAGACAAAAAAATTTTTTTTTTTAACAAAATAAATTCTAGAAAAACCGTTTGACATACAAAGCTGAAATATTCATATAATAATACCCTTTAGTAGAAGTACATATTGTCCAAATTTTAGATACCCACCTGTTCCCAGTTCCTGTAAATTACCGTGTTACGTCTCTTATTACATAGATTGTCTCTTATTACAGGGCTTTCCCTATACGGATTAAAAAAGGAGATTAGTAAAAAGCTTAAAAGAATATTATTCGTTTATCTAGTTTGTTCTACATTTTCGTTATGTTACTATGTTTTCAGGGGCGGATCTAGGTTTTTCGGGGCCTAGGGCTTATTGAAGTCCAATGGGACCCCATTGTTGTTAGATTAAGAATCTTTAAATTGGGGTTTAAAATTCATTTTTAATAACATCAAAATTAGAGTTGAAATATTTGTTTATGAAATGGTGTTGAATGACAAACATTATATCTTATATAAAAAAACATAAGAAACAAATTAATATTATTAACAAAAACATTTAAACAAACAAAATTTATGATAATAATTCAATTTTTGTGTGCCCTTGATACTTCGGGGCCCAGGGCTTAAGCCCTATTAGTTCCTATGTAGATCCGCCAATGTATATTTTGGAATTGATTTTTCTTTTAATTTTGTTTTCTTCAAGGATAGTTGTTTATTTTTTTTCCCATTTGTTTTCAAGTACCATTCTTATTCTACACATCTATTATTTTATAACTTCGTTACGAGCGTAAGCTGCTTTAAAGTTGCTAATGAGTTTTTTTGTTGTTATAATATAACCAAATATGTAATTCATTTTTTTACTTAAAAAAATTTCCTGTCAATTTGTAAAATTTATTTTGTTTTATTTATTATAAAGAGAATACATAAATTATTAAATTACATATTTAAAAAAAAAAATTGTACATGCTTCTAAATTTGCGCGACTGTTGTATTTATTACATCGAAGAACGTAACAGAACAATAATTACCCCCTGCTTTTTTGAACGAGGGGTTAATTGTCAGGGAAGGTAACCTCCACCGGAAGGTTACTTCCACGGTAAGGTTTTTATAATCAGGGGGTTATTGTCCGGGAGGTTATTAAAGGCGAGTTAATGTCCGGGACGTAATTGCGCTAGAACCATCGGAAAGATATCTTCTTTGATTCGCCTAAAATAAATCGTAATAATTATTGTTACTACAAACTAGGGGGCCGCGAAAATATTTTAGGATATTTAGGAGGCCGTGACTACTAAAAGGCTAAAAACCACTGAGCTAGATGACATTAATTGAACGGCTCACCACAAATTATTATTTTGTTAAATATGTTCTGGTTAATTTAATTGACAAATAAGATAAGATTTCTTGGAAAGCAAATGGGCCGATTCAAATAAACCTTTACAGATTTGAGACATCTGTCACTTTATAAATGATATTTGTAGGACATCATAGGTAACGTCATTAATATCAGGTCATCATATGTTTACGAATTTCGTCGAATTGGATATCCTATTTAGTTTAGTATCCAGGAAAACACCCGCATTAAACGCGGACACGGTCAACTGGGCGACGCCAACTGGGCGACGGTCAACTGGGCGATGGTCAACTGGGCGACGGTCAACTGGGCGACGTGCCAACTGGGCGATGGTCAACTGGGCGACAGGAACTTAAACATTTTTGAACTCTCATCTTAGCACACGATTTTATAGATTGTTTTTATAAATATTGGTTAAATACGCTTACTTAATTTTGTAGAACTATATCGTAAATCGAAATTTGTAGAATCATTTACGAAAGAGATGCTCAAAAAACGTGGTTCGAAAATAATTTAAAAATGAAGAAGTATGATTGCACAATATTAGAAAAACGAGAAAAATAGAGTTTTTTCATTCATTTATCAATATTATTTTGTAATTAAAAAACATATTTACATTAAAACAAAAAAGTATATAAAATTAGAATATCTAATTATTATAGATTAAATGAACATTCATTGATTAATACTCATTTTTAATAATATGATCCATAGTAAAATAAAGTTTGGTTGGTGCAGCTTTATGAGCAAAACAGTTTTAGACTTAAAACTCTTTAAAATCGAATTGTACAGATATAATAAAAATTGACATTCCTTGTTTTTACCAAACACCCTTTAATTAATGTTATTAGCAGTAGGTACCTCGTAGATAATCTCTTAGCTGGAAAACTAAATAATAGGTCAAATAAATGATTTCATTTATTAATATTATTTTGTAATGAACAAACATATTAACACATATCAAATATACCGGGTGTTTAAAATTTAAGTTTAAACATCGGAATCTCGCGTATAATAACATCTAGAGTTTAGGTTTAAATTTGACATAGTAACTTAATTTGGTGCTCGTTAATAATCCGAAAAGAAATTTGAAATATTAAATAGACTATTTACGAGTATTGCTTATTACATGATTTCTAATTCAAAAATAATTCATTTTTAAATTATATTCTGACCACGTTTTTTAATCATATCTTTCGTAAATGATTCTACAAATTTCGATGTACGATATAGTTCTACAAAATTAAGTAAGTATATTTTACCAATATTTACAAAAACAATCAGTAAAATTGTGTGCTAAGATGAGAGTTCAAAAAATGTTTAAGTTCCTGTCGCCCAGTTGACCGTCGCCCAGTTGGCATGTCGCCCACTTGATCGTCGCCCAGTTGGTCTCGCCCAGTAGACCGTCGCCCAGTTGACCGATGACCGTCGCCCAGTTGGCATGTCGCCCAGTTGACCGTCACCCAGTTGGTCTCGCCCAGTGGACCGTCTCCCAGTTGACCGTCGCCCAGTTGGCATGTCGCCCAGTTGGTCTCGCCCAGTAGACCGGCGCCCAGTTGTCGCGTACCGCATTAAACGTCATGTTGACAAATAGTTTGCATTGTCATGTACAGCAATTTTTTGTTTATATTATTTTATAAGAAAATTTTTTGTTTTGTAAATTTGTCGCCAATGAATGTTCTCATATGTTGACACGTGCTGAAGTTTTTATAGATCCGGTACTGACTTGCATAGAAAGTTTTTTTAAATTATATTATTTAGTGCTTGCTTGCAATTAATTGGTGAACGAAAATGATTATTCGAGCTAATAACTTACAAATCCTCGTGTTGGAGTCGTGCACAGTTTTAACTAACGTCGAACGGATATCTACCCTGGAGGGTCGTGCAGTTTGTAATTTCCCGTAATATGAACTAACTGACAGCTTCTTCATCAAATCGACTCTCGTGTTCCATATCCTCATGTGGTGTTACTGTGTACAGGGTGGCCCAAATTCGAAGTATTTGTAGGGTACAACTACAACAGTTAGCGAAAATCTGTTAAAGCTCTCTAGGGCTTCTTTTTGTGATGTATTTATCTGTGTTATCATTATCAGATTAGACGACGCTCATAGAAAAAATCTCGTAAGGACCTCATATTTCATGATATCCTCTACAAACATGTTTTAATGTATTTCGAAACAAAAAAATGGCGGCGTGAAGGGTTGGACATAGACATGTAAGGTTGGTAGTCCTAAGGTGTGTTTTATACAATACTATTTTTTCGTTTAAGAAAATCGTATACGATTTTCTAGTACCGTGTTAATCAGAAATTAAAAATCTTGAACGAAAAATTCGTACGAAATTACTACCTGCCCTAAATCCGTCCAATTTTAGCATGCGCGCATGCGTATTCTACTGTAACTATCTGACCGCATGTCATTTGTGGGTTAGGTTAACTGAAACAATCAAACGATGTTAAATACTACTTATTACCGTTATCTCTTACAATTTATTTTGTAGGAATAAATATGTAGAATGGAACGAGCGTTAAATATACGTTAAATTTGAAAATGATTCGCTTTCTGTTCTGTGATCAAATTGAACATTTGACATGGTTACTCAAGGTGCCAAGAAAATATGATAAAAGTTACTAAAAAGGTAAAAAGTAACCAAAATATATTGGAGTCTTCGTACCAAAAAATAGTACAATGTAAATAGTTCATATTTTCCATGCTAAATTCTTGAACAAATTTTTGTATTAAAAATCGTGTACGATTTTCTTAAACGAAAGAATAGTATAGTATAAAACAGACTTAAGCTGTGCACCACTGGACTAGCGTTCATTTTGTACATGATTCTTCAAGTTTTCTCATTTGTTATCTTTTTTTCGATTGTTTTAGTGTTTTTGAATCAATCTGCACTTTGTAGATCCCAAATTTGTATTGCACATGAATAGTGGGCTACACTTTGAACGCATGTTATAATTTAGATTCAATAGTAATAGTAATTGAAAAATCATAAATTTTTATGTAATGTAAAAAATATCTTCAATTATTTTGGTTTCTTTGTGTTGGATTAAGTACAGCTAGTTTATTTATGTGAAGTTTTGTTTTGTTTTCCAATGGCCACTTTGATTAAATTTAACAAATACAATAATATCGCTATAACTTGCTTATTTTTAAAAATAAACCTATCAACCCATACATCAATGAAACGAGAAAAAAAAAACTTTTTAATGGTGTCATAGCCAACTACGACCCGTATTTAAAATAAGAAAGTTGATGTTAAAATAACAAAAACAAATGAAGATAGGTAAAATTTATTAACTACATTCAATTCTACGCAAAAAAGTGTCCCAATAATGTCGAAAAATATTTTGGGTATGATTTTAAATAAGCAAGTTATAAGCAAAAATCGAAAACGTCATTTTTTAGTTTTTTACGAATAGCGCAGAATGTAAATTTTTTTCAAGTTTTCTTTGCATAGAATAGTTGCTCTTAAATCATAGATCATTCTCACCCATTTAACCAACTCTGTATCTCTTACCGTTTACGAGATCCCCATGCTGTTCAAGTTAACTGGGACACCCTGTATGTGTATGTATATGGATAAAAGTGAAGCCCACTTATTTCAAGTGAATTTTTTTACTGCCTCGTGGGAGTCTTCCCAGCATAACAGGTAAATTCGCGTTTGTGTTTAACAAATAAAATGTAAATCGTGATAAAACCGGTTTTGGAAAATACTTATTTCGTTTTCGTTTTTCAACGAAAAATAATAATTTCGCTTTCGTTCTTAAAAAAAAATCGATTAATTTCGTTTAACGTTTTCGTTCCGTTCTCAGTCCCTGCTTAAAAAAAAACTGTACATCGACAAACGTATTTAAAGCGTCGATTACATTGAGCGAGTTTACACGCTCACTCGCTTGCGAGATACTCGCCCGCGAGTGAGCGTGTAGTAGCTAGCCCAGCGAGTGTCGATTGCACTAAGCTAGTCAACTCGCTTACTCGCTGACGGCTGATTTTGTACTGTCACTGTCAGTCGTTGTTTTGTGTATATTCTTATCCAAAATAAAGTGGAATAACCACGAAATAATAGAATTTTTTAAAGTGTACGAAAATTATCCTATGTTATGGAACGTTAAACATAAAGACTACTTTAATATAAACCGTAAGGAAGAAATTTTTAAAAATATGTTTGAACACCTCCAAACGCTAAAGGAAATGGACGAAAAACAGCTCAAGGCAACAATTAAAAAGATAAAAGACGTTTACAGACAAGAACTTTGTAAAATCGAAAGGAGTAAAAGAAGTGGTTGCGGAGCAAATGATACATATTCTAGTGACTTGAATGAATCACCAGCAGCTAAATAGCGTAGTGTTATTTCTAAATTTGTGGCAGTCGGGATCGCCATTCTCATTTTGGTGTCTTGTTTCTTGATCAGTCCATCAACCATCTCCAGTAAAACATCAAACTGGCCCCCGTCCATTCTCAATATATTCCGGTCCTTCAATTCGTTCAATAAAGTATTGGATGCACAATGTTTTTCTCTTCTTGCTATCCAGGTTTTTACCCACTCTTTTCTAGATTTCCTTCTTTTTTTTTTTAAATTATCTACTGACGTAATAAAAAGGCAACAACATTAATTTCCGCACAAACTATTTCTCTCAACATTTTTTGTGTTTGGTGTGAACAGTGCTCGTCCTGACGTAGAGGGAACGCGTGCCACGCACGTGGGCGGCTAAAATCTCGGTTTGAAAAACGATAATAGTGTCGAGAGAAGTTTCTTAAAACTTAAAAAATCTGGTCTACGATGTCCCAGGAAAGACTTATTATACTTGCACTTATTTCTATTTAACATTTTTTATCAGAAAGTACCTAATTATTTTTCAAAACTAATAGACAATTCGCGTCTATTATAGCCAGAAATCTTGAATCGAAAATGAAGTAAAATCTAGAGTAATATCAATTTTTAATGAACGTTTTTCATCTTAAATTTAGTTTAAGGCCATGCACCAACTGTTATCAAGAGTAAAATTTTCTTAGAAATCGATAATAAAAATCTTTTTAATTTGTTACAGAAGTTTTGAATAGCGCTGTATATAAATAATTATTAAAATAAAATAAAAGTGCGAATATTTTTTTATTTTCCCAAAATTTAATTTTAACGGAATAACGGGGCGGCGAAAAGTGGGTCTGCACACGACCGGCACTGCGGCGACTACTAAACACACAGCGATTTCACTAGTCAGATACATTACACAGAGCGATTTTACTAGCCAGCGAGTAAAATAGCAAGCGAGTAGCGAGTAAAGTAGCCCGGTCTCCAACTTTACTCGCTACAGTAAAGCGAGCGGCGAGTTAGCTTGACAGTGTAATTACATTGGGCGAGTTTAGTAGCAGCGAGTAAATTCGCAATCGAGTAGCTAGTAAACTCGCTCAATGTAATCGACGCTTAAGACAAATAATAAATACTGTACAATGTAACTGTTAGATTTACAGAGAATGGCGGAGTTTTCAGACTGCACTGCTATGTCTAATATTTATCGTAAACAACAATCTTTGCGATATTAATTGCAATCCAGTTCATGCCAAAAAAACTATTTGTATGCAACTGTGGGATTCACAGAACATGGCGGAATTTTCAGACTGTACTACTATCTCTATTATTTATCGTAAACGACGACCTTTTCAATACTTAGTTTTCAAACCAGTTCATGTGAAAAAAGCGATTTTTGTGCTCTCTGTTTAACTATTACCTAGTTAAAAATATACTTCGGCCGCCATGGGAGAGTGAGCACACCGGCGCGTCGTATCGTTCAGTGGTGATGTTTTAGCGGAGACGGCGTTTCGTTCAGCGGAGACGTTGTAATGGTGCCTGTACACCTGAGAGTAAAGTACTCTCGAGAGTAGCGTCGCCAAGGATACAGCCAATCGCGAGTTACTCTCAGGGGCTGTATCCTTGGCGACGCTACTCTCGAGAGTACTTTACTCTCAGGTGTACAGGCACCATAACGGATAGGACCGTCGTAGCGAAAGGTTTAAAAGCAAGTAGGTACATTTTGTACCTGCACCCCTCCTCTCGATTCTAGTAAGTCCGAAAATTTATGGCGCAACCTGCTTACACATAATATGTTAAATGAAAAGGTACTCACGTAATGCGTATCGTCCTCTTCGTTGTAAGCCAATTTTACAATTCCATATGATCCCTGCAAAAAAAAAAATCAACACGTTGTTAAAAGGCAGTAGTAAACAAACACAGTTATTTTAGGTGGTAATAAATGTCGAAGGCTGTCTCGCTATTTTAAACAGGAAAACGCGTAAAAGGGCTAAAAATATCAACTGTTTATTTGCAAAGCAGAGCAATTAATAATCTTGCTAAAATTACAGCCCACAATATAGGTATACTAAATAATCAAAAATCCTTTATGTTATTTTGTTCGTTAAAAATTCCCAAAACATCTCAGTTTGTTAAAAGAAGTCTTAAATATTTTTTACTAACAAATGGTAGTCGAAAATTCATAAAACGAGTACGTTTCATTATTATTTTGTGTGAAGCTTCAAAGACGAAATTTATGATTAGGGTTTCCTCTTAAAATAACAAAGTTATATTATGGGTGCGACTCTGCGACAGTTAAACTGAATCACGCGCTATATTAGATTTTTTTATAGATGATAAAATAACATCAAAATCGAATCACCCTTTATTTGTGTTACTCTTTATTTTTCTACGGGTCCTGTATGCAGGGCCGGCGCAAGAGTACCTGACGCCCATGGGCAAAAAAAAATGGGCGCCCCCATACATTATCGCGTAATATATTTTTGAGGCTTTACCAAAACGTCGAGCAGCAAATAAAGAAATGTTAAGTTGGAGCAATGGTTAAATGGGGAAAAAGTTGCGCAATTACATGCGTAACAATAATGAAGTTTTACATTTTCAATAATTCATCCTGTTACGTAGTACCACAACGTAAACGAAAAATGTACATTTTTTTAAAACCTCCATATTACCTTTATTTGAACAGATTTATGCGCCAAATTTTCAGGATCGGATAAGTAACTAGTAAGGATTTTAAAAATGACACTAAAATGATCAAAAAAGATAGTAAGTGCGAAAATTGATGAATCATATACAAAATATACAGGGTGGTGATTCCTTATCGAAAATTAAGGGGGGGGGGTCTTTTTTATTTTTTTTTCCTTAGACGTCTCCTTTCTGAGTTACACCCCCCTGAAGGGGAGCGTAAAATTAGGTTTTTATTTTATTTCTCAAATGTGGGTAAATGTAGAAGAACAATATTTGGTAGGTAGGTAGATGTTTTATACTTATTAAAAGGTTTCCCTTAGTAATATTTTTGATCATCTCCCACCTTCACAGGAAGCTGAAAAGTGCGACCCCTGTTGGCTTTTTTATTAGAACTTTTTGGTGTGTTAAAATTTTGCAATTTTAAAAATTTTTTTTAGTAAAAAAATAATTAAGTCTACATGAACCATCAAATATTTCTATATAAAACGACTCATTTTGGTGGTTGCCATGCTTTGTTTATGTTCATATTGGGTAGAATTGACCGGTGTAATGCATTCTGAGGTTACCGCGGCGACAACGCTATAACGCCTGTCAATTCTAGCTAATATGAACATAAACAAACCATAAAAACCACCAAAATGTGTCGTTTTATATTGGAATATTTGATGATTCATGTAGACTTGTTTTATTTTTTACTCAAAAACGGTAGGTTTTACTAGATAAACTTGATAATAAATAAAGTTTCTAAATATCAAACTTTCAAAAAAAAAGTTAAATTGCAAAATTTTACACCCCAAAAAGTTCTGATAAAAAAAACAACAGGGATCGCGCTTTTCAGCCCCTGTGAAGGTGAGCGATGATTGGAAATAATATTAACGGAAACCTTTTAATAAGAATAAAACATTTACCAAATATAATTCTTCTACATTTATCCAAATCTGAGAAATAAAATAAAAACCTAAGTTTACTCTCTCCTTTAGGGGGGTGTCTAAGGAAAACAATTTATAAGAAAGACCCCCCTTAATTTTCGATAAGGAATCACCACCTGATTTTTTTTGCAATATTTATGAAACACCCTGTATTGGTCCAGCCAGACTAGTGCGGCACAGCTTAGCACTACCAACCTTGCATGTCCAGCCCTTCACGCCGCCAATGTTTTAAATTAGATTTTGTTTCGAAACACATTAAAACATGTTCGTGGAGAATATCATGAAATTAATATGAGGTCCTTACGAGATTTTTTTCCATGAGAAAAATACATATAAACTTAAAATTGGTCCAGCCAGACCATCATGGTGATCACATAAGGAAGGGATAATGAATGTGTCTTTTTTAATCAGCACGCCATGCACTTTGACCCAGAACGTTATCTACGTATGATTTGCTACGACCCGAAACTTTGGTAACATTAGTAGCAATCGATATCGGATGAGCATCCGGCATGCTACGGCTACTAAATTACAACAAATAATTTCGCTAATAAATACACTCACCTGTCCTATGGAATCCATTAGCCTATACTGATTAAGTTGTATGTACATCCCGGACTTTTCGATCGACACCCGTCTCGATTCCTTCAAAGGCTGGCGTTTCCTGTTGCTTCTAGGTGAGTTGGTTGGGCTGGCGTACGGTGAAAAGGGGCAATTGGGATAAATCGGACGCGTGTCCACTCCGAAGCTCTTGGATTGCAAAAGGACTTTCGGGTTAATTTTGCTTTTAACGTGAACGTTAGATAACTTTTCGGGTAGGCAATTTTCAGACAGATTTTTCAGGGAAGGCACTGTTGACAATATCACAGGTTTAGGTTGAGAACCATTTAGGTTCGGCTCGGATCGGGTTGCATCGCGAACGGCAGGTTGTGATGGGTTCACACTACGACTCAGAGCTGAAGTCGGGGTCACATCCTCGGGAAGTGGATAAGGATTGGGGTTAGCATTTGTGCTTACAGGATCCGTTTCTTTTGCCTTTATATCTACATCGACTGCGTTGTGCCTGGAAACAAAAATGCGTATTAACAAAATACATTCCTAGCAATGCAAATTAACGGTAAAGTTTCGCATTAAACTAATACTGTATTCTGCAATTGTTCAAAACCTATGTTAGCGCGAAAAGTTGTTAGCAAAGCCCAAACTTGCTTATTTACAATTCTGTATCCACTAAATACCAAAAAAGAACTGTAACCGTAAACGCTTGGATGTATGTTAATGGGACCTATTTTGTAAATATAATGTTAAATTTAAAGGAAGTGGCTATATGTCCGCCGGCGGAATAGCTTATATAGACTTAGAGACCGCCGGACGACGGATTTTATACGTTAAGTCTGTTTTATACTATACTATTTTTTCGTTTAAGAAAATCGTATACGATTTTCTAGTACGGTGTCAATCAGAAATTAAAAATCTTGAACGAAAAATTCGTACGAAATTATTACCGTCCCTATATGCGTCCAATTTTAGCATGCGCGCATGCGTATTCTACTGTTACTGTATCTGACCGCATGTCATTTGTGGGTAAGGTTAACTGAAACAATCAAACGATGTTAAATACTACTTACTACCGTTATAATCCCTCACAATTTATTTTGTAGGAATAAATATGTAGAATGGGACAACCGTTAAATATACGTTAAATTTGAAAATGATTCGCTTTCTGTTGTGATCAAATTGAACATTTGACATGGTTACTCAAGGTGCCAACAAAATATGATAAAAGTTACTAAAAAGTAACCAAAATATATTGGGGTTTTCGTACCAAAATATAATACAATGTAAAAGGTTCATATTTTCCATGCTAAATTCTTGAATGAAATTTTTGTATCAAAAATCGTATACGATTTTCTTAAACGAAAAAATAGTATAGTATAAAACAGTCTTTATACAGGTGCTTTCCACCGTTGAAGCTGTATTTTGCGCACGCACAGCGGATTCGAGGGTATTTTCTAGTTACATTCCGTCGCATGGCGAAACTCCTTCTATGGTTTGTAAAGTCCGCCGTGAACATAACCAACATTTTAGCTGTCAATAATAATAATAATAATAAACTCTTTATTCCGTGGTATCATTCAGATATAGAACAGGTCAATTGGTCAATGCATTACACAGATCTTAATACGAATTTAAAAACTTAAAAACACCAACTTAAAACCTATGTCACACAAGTAATAAAATTTTATAAACAAGGCTACTAGTTACTGCCTACTTTACGCATATAAACTCTTCTAGTTTATACGGAGCTAGTTTTACCAGATATCTTTTCAATTCCCTTATACATTTTTTATTAGTATGAGTTTTATATTCTTTAGGTACTTTATTATATATTCTTAATATATTGTTATAGGAGAAATTATGTACAGATGTAATATTTGTCTGCATCAGATTTAATTTTCTTTTTCCCCCGAGTGTTATATTTATGCTTTTCCGACCTCACTTCAAAGCAGGGCTCGAAACCGAAAAAAATTTTGGTTGACGGTTAACCGAAATCGAGAATTTTATTTTTATAACGGTTTTTGTTGAAAAACCGGTTTTATTCGTAAAAAAAACCGGTTTAGTGTAAACCGGTTAAAAAATTATTTAGATCAGGAATGCAAAGTATGAAAAGATATTATCTATTTAAAATTTTATAATATATGTACAATCAAGCGTTCAGTAATGACTTATGGTAAACTAATCACATTTAATACAGATTTTGTATTTTTCATCGTAATTTTTATTAAGAAAAAATGTTAAAAAAACCGGTTTTTTATTATTTTGGTTAAAGGTTACCGTTTTTTTTTTCCTTTAAAAATAACGGTTTCGGTTTCGGTTAAAAATCACTTTTTCTGACAAAAAATAACGGTTAACCGGTTTTTTAAACCGGTTCAAAAAACCGGTTTCATGCCCTGCTTCAAAGTAGTTCACATTGTTTTGGTAAAATTTAGTGCATTCTATAATATCAGTCGCCTAGATGCAAAAACCGACAAGTCCACTTAAATCGATTTTGAGATAAATCAAAAAAACTTGTCAAATCATTACTTGGCTAGATAGAGCTGCAGAATTTTAGTTATAGGCTTTATTTAATTAATAAATAGCAATCAATTACAATTAAGAAATCAGGGATACATAGTTTACCTAAAAAATGAGACTTTAATATGGACATGTCTGTTTTTGCACCTCAATTCTATAATTTTTTCAACAAAACACATTTTATTTCAACAAATATTTTTATTTTTAAATTTTAATTGTTTAATACAATTTGTGTAAGAATATCAATTATTTTTAAATTTCAAATTCTACAGTTTCAACTTCACAGTTACTTTCTTCTACAGGTAATTGGCCCATTAAAAGGTCCGCGTAGGTTTCTACAAAAAAGTTTAAGGAATCTTGTTTCATCCAATCTTGTCCATAATGTTTTTTTAATAATTTCGATACACTCTCCTTCTTATCTTTGTTAATTAACATTCCATGAATTACTTCTTTTGGATTCATTTGGCCGATATGTTTGCCTCTTTTACATAAACCTTTTGGAATGCAAACGTTATTCCTGTAAACCGGTTCTCCTTTTACAAGAGGACACTTATTGTTATTTCTGCCCTTGAAAATCGTGATTTTTTTTATGGCTGAAATTTAAAATGCCAATTACCAGGTTGTTTCAGAACATTCTGGCATTCGCTTTTCCAGTCCAAAACTGCGAAGTCCTTTCCAATTCTATAAACAGTCCCAAATTGCTTGATTATATTTACGTATATTTCGGGATGAATAATTTCCCTCTGTTTTTTAACTTCTTTTTCAATTTGACCAAACACTCGATCCGGAGGGATGTAGGAATGACCAACAACTGGAAAAATTAACTGAATTTTTTCTATTTGCCGTGGAGCTTGATGCTGAAGCCAATAGATGAACATAGCGAGAACTATTGAATTTTTATTTTGTGCCCCACAACCATCACACATGAGGCGCACAATTTTAATGTTTTCTGCAAAATCATAATTTCTTAGTGAATGATTTAGAGCAGAAGAAATTTCGTTTGAACTTTTTTGATGTTCAAATTCCGTCCACACGTAAGAATTTACACTTCGTGGATTCAATTTACTATTGGATGAACCGCACACGTTTTGATTTCTCGCGTTTTGTTTCTCCTTTAGTTCTCTTTCGAGCCAGCTTTCCATCACACTGCCGAATATTTGTCAATTGGCCTGGGTTATTTAGTTTTTCCAGTAAATCCATAATAAAGGTTTTATTAAAGCAACTATTAACGAAAACGCACAACACCCTTGACGTATGATAAACACACTAATGATAACAAGAACTGCTAATGCCGTTATTTAACTACATACGAGTATAACTGTAAATAAGTGCGCTGCCGTTATAAGCCCTTTGGAATGTCGGCTTTTGCACCAAAAACCGCACGGGTTATGTCGGTTTTTGCATCTAAGATAAAATTTTATCAGTGAATAACGTAAAACTAGTCGACTTTTGAATCTCAAATTTATGTTTAACATGTAGGCCTTTGCATTGGGAATCCAATAATATATAAAACTCATTTTCAAAAAAAGTGTGACTTGTCGGGTTTTGCGTCTAGGCGACTGATATATAAAGCTGTTACTGTTAATACCTTGTATTTCGTGAAGTAACCGCGGCAGCTATACGTGCTTGGTATTCCTGCAATTAGTCGTATAATCTTTTTCTGGAACAGTAGTAACTGTTTGACATGTGGTGAGTTTCCCCAAAAAATGATCCCATAAGTTAATCTAGACTGAATAAAGGCACAATAGCTCTGCTTGATTATATTAAGAGATACCATGCCTACCATTTGACGTATTAAGTATATATTTTTGTTTAGTTTTTTTAGCGTTTGCTCAATGTGAGTTTTCCAGCTTAGTCTATGGTCAATGGTGATTCCTAAGAACATAAATTAATTACTATATGCTTTGTCAGCAACATCTATGGCTACACACGACTGCTCAACACATGTTTCTGTATTTTACCTTTGAAGTGAAAGTGACGTAATAAACACTTTGTGGATTGCGTTACATGCCACGATAATTAGTTTTAAACAGGGGCGCGCCGTGCCGGGGGTGCAAAGGGTGCTTTGCACCCGGGCACCGTCAATCAGGGTGCGCATGTAACGACATAAAATTGTGCCTTTATATGTTTTTATGTAAAAGCGAAAGGAGTTCGAAGAAATGCAGCGGGGTTTTCCTTAAAAATAATTGGTTTCAATACGATACGAGTTAAACAAAAGAAATAGCACTTGCACTCAGGGTGAGCAGGTGAATTGTTGCTTGACTCGCCAAAACAGCGCGCTAAAGTAGCCAAAATCGCCAACAGAGGCCGCCGATGTAGCCAAAATCGCCAACTCACTTTCTTTATATAGTTAAAATTAGAATAGGAAAAATATGTGATAGAGGGTTTAAAAAAATATTAAAGACCAAAAACTCAAACATAATTCACATAAATTCAACAAAATCAGAATTACATGTAAACATAACATACAGTGCTGCGCAAAAAATAGAAACAGACAGATATTATTGAAGATATGACAATAACATTTGGTATCTGACCGTTATCGTATGTTCCAGATTTGATGAAAAATCGCGATATCTCGAAAAATATCAATTTTAGTTATAAAACAGATGGTTTTTGAAAGACAATTAAATTTTCTATGAGACCAAGAAAATATAGGGTGTTGTATTTAAAGAAAAATGAGTTTCTTTATGTTTAAAGTTTCACTACTTTAGCCAAGTGTAAAAAGCGCTCTGTATAATATTAATGTAGAAATGTGTTAATTAATTTATTGTCAATCTAAATTTCATTCCATGGCCAACTTCATTCATAATCCGCTACGCTACTTATATGGCCATCCCAATCGTCCATAAACGTCGTTCCCAGGTAAACGTCAAAAAAGTACGTCAACTGTTGCTCCCTGTGAAGTATATCAATAACTATATTCTTTAAATTGATGGTTAGTCACATATTTCTATAAAACTTTGGACTTGAATAATAATTATTTACCTGTACAAATAACCAAAAGCAATCAGCTTCGCTTATGGGAAATTTCCTGAGGTAAATAAGTGCTTTACCAATCTCACAACTTTTTGACGGGTTTGTTGCTTGGCTAAAAAATATTTATACTTTTCCCAAATTCAGTGAGAATTGCGAATTAAATCATAAAGAATAATTGTTGTAACTATTCATAAACATTTTTGTGGAATTTTTCTTAACTTGGACATTTAACTGCCATTATTAGTATTAACATGACATTTTTGAACATAAATGACATTTAAAATATATCACTGAGGGCGCCACCTGACGTAATATTATCTTATGATCTAAGACTATTTTGACAGCCGATTTTGACTTCTCACAACAATGAAAAATTTGGAATTGGGACAGCCATATAAGTAGCAAAGCAAGCAGCTGAGCGGATTATGAATGAAGTTGGCCATGTTTCATTCGTTGACTTATCGCCATCTAGCGGAAATTTATGTCGAAAAGTTCGCGATATTTCGACAGGCTTTTCTGAACTCCGAACCTACATTTACTACTACGTAAAAGTAAAATGACAATGTCGCCTGCGAAGCGAATAACACCAACTCCTCTCTACTCTTTATCGAATGTTGCCAATTGTACATGTTTTATCCGAGACTAACAATATGGATTTAGGGCGCCAGAAATGAGTTTGCACCCCGGCGATTAATACCAACGGCGCGCCACTGGTTTTAAATATATTGTCACGCTTAAGTCAACAATAGAACGAACTTTTTATGGCCTTGTTCAGTTACTTGTTTAGATAATTAATCATAATTTACATAATATGTCAATACCTGTCAATTTATATGCGTTTTTATAAATGAGTCGTGCAACAACGTACAGGGTGGTGCAAGTTGTTAGTATTTGTAGTGTATCCACGAAGAGCGTCTATTTGAATTTTTAAGCTAATCCATTTTTAAGTTATTTTAAATCAGTTTTATTGTGGTAAGAGAACTTAGCTAGATTTGAACAGTTTGAAAAGTTTAATAATATTGGACGTTTACATTGTAAGTGGTAAAAACGTAGCTGCTGCTGCAGAAATTTACTTGGAAATTCTGTTAAGTTGTTTTTTAACGGCAAACATCACTTGTTTATAAAATCATGGCAAACTTTGATAATAAAATTTTCACATAATTAGCCATATAAAGGTTATTTTTTGCATCACATCTACAGCGTCATTCAAAAAGTATGCAACCAATAGAAAAGTTTTTTATTGTCGATTTCTCAACATTTTTTAATTTTAATAAAAGTTGGTGTATGTCCTAAGCCTATTTTTAAGATGAAAAAAAGTTAAATAAAAATCATAGCACACTAGATTTTAGCCATTAAAAAAATATTCACAAGAGTCAAGTTACTAAAATTTTATAAAAAAGTGGTTTAGAATTCAAATACAGGGTGTCCCAGTTAACTTGAACAGCATGGAGATTTCGTAAACGGTAAGAGATACAGAGTTAATACAATCTTGGTTTCCGGCTTTGGAACCGCGTCTTCTATATTTAGAAGTAGTTGACGTTTCGACCATTGTGTCTTGGTCTTTTTCAAAACGAGTCTAGTCGTTTTGAAAAAGACCAAGACACAATGGTCGAAACGTCAACTACTTCTAAATATAGAAGACGCGGTTCCAAACCCGGAAACCAAGATTGTATTATGGATAACGGCCGCGAAAGCCTAAAGAATAAAAAAGATACAGAGTTGGTTAAATGGGTGAGAATAATCTATGATTTAAAAGCAACTATTCTCTGAAAAAAAATCTTGAAAAAAATTTACAGTTTTTGGGCTATTCGTAAAAAACAAAAAAATTACGTTTTCGATTTTTGCTTATAACTTGCTTATTTAAAACAAAAAAAAAATACCCTCGCTGTTAAAAAGTTATGACACAAACGTACCTTTTTTTAAATAGGAACGATAGTTGGCTTTGACCTATTTAAAATCCTTATTTTTTTCTCATTTTAAATATACCGGTGTAACTGAAATCAGGCTCACCCTTTTTTTTTTTCTTTAGTTTTGAATTTAGACAAATGAAATTTTAGACATGTAACATTTGCAAAAAACTGGATTATTTGAACATGGGTACACTTTTGTTTCACTTCCGGTTTCACCGGAAATGACCATAACTTTGTTATTTTAAATGGAACACCCTGTATATTTTTACATTTTTGGAAAGAGGAAACGATTTTGGATACAACTGTACCATTTTGGTTAATTTTTATAAGCTCAAATAATTTTTTGACAAAAATTAAATTTTATATTAAGTGTGCCGTGACCCGCATAAATTAACGCATAAATTAAATTTTATTTTGTCAACAAGTGTCCGAAAAACGGTTTTGTAAAAAAACACAAAAAAAAGCATTTGTTTTGTTGCCATTTGGCATAGTCAACTATGATTATTAGGATATCTTACCAAAATCTTACAATAATTTGAAATTTTTAATGCCTGCTCCTAATAAAAATACCAAGTTATTGGTATAGTTGAATTCGCCAGAAAATACTCTATTTAAATAACCGCATGCGCCACTATAGTTCCATTTAAAAAAATTGTTTTTTTGTCAAAAAACCAATTTTGCAACCTTTAAGGTCTATTAAAGCAGCCCAAATGTCAATTAGAATTTACAAAACCGTTTTTCTGGCACTTTTTGACATAATAAAATTCAATTTATGCGGGTCACGGCACACTTAATAAAAAATTTAATTTTTGTCAAAAAATTATTTGAGGTTATAAAAATTAACCAAAATGGTACAGTTGTATCCAAAATCGTTTCCTCTTTCCAAAAATATAAAAATATACAGGGTGTTCCATTTAATATAACAAAGTTATGGTAATTTCCGGCGAAACCGGAAGTGAAACAAAAGTGTACCCATGTTCAAATAATCCAGTTTTTTGCAAATGTTACATGTCTAAAATTTCATTTGTCTAAATTCAAAACTAAAGAAAAAAAAGGGGGTGAGCCTGATTTCAGTTACACCCGGTATAAGGGTTGATATATTTATTTTCAATAATACGAAAGTTACGAAATTTTTTAGTTTTTTTTTTAAGAAAATCAAAGTTTGTGAAAATGAAAAAATAACAAGGTGTAAAACCTTGTAAAACTCATGTGGTACAAGTTACTAAGGGTTTTCAATTTGTTGTTGAGATAAACATCAAAAATTTTTGAACATAAGATAAACAGCAATACACTACATTACCTACTGCTGATTCCCGACTATGTTATTGTTATCTATGTTATCTTATGTACAAATATTTACAATGTTTATCTCAACAACAAATTACAAAACCTTAGTAACTTGTACCACATGAGTTTTATAAGGTTTTACACCTTGTTTTTGTTTTGTTTTCACAGCCTACTATGATTTTCTTAAAAAAAAAACAACTAAAAAACCTTCGTAACTTGCGTATTATTGAAAATAAATACATCAACCCTTATATATTTGGAATGAGAAAAAAATAAGGAATTTAAATAGGTTATAGCCAACTATGGCTCCCTTTTAAAAAAAGGTAAGTTTGTGCCACAATTTTTTAATGGCGAGCGATTTTTTTTTAAGTATAATCAAATTAAACATAAAAATATCTAAAAATAATGTTCATAAATATTTTCGATATTTACAACAATAACGGAGATATGACACATTAATATAATAAAAAAATACTTTTTATTCCATAACTCGAAAACCGGAAATGATAGAATATTTTTGAAAACGGCTGTGAGTTTGTGTCAAAAAACTGCACATTTTTGGTAATTTAACCGTTTCTCTATCTTAAATACTAACAGAGATACCTCTGCAATCACATCGAATTTGGACCACCCTGTACAGCAATAATAGGCGGCCACACTTCAAAAGCAATATTACGACGCAATTTCTGTACTTTTCAGTTATGCAAACCCGATTGGAGCTGAATTTATGCGATAAAAATGCAATTTCAGAGCAATTTGGTTTCTCCACATATTCGTATTCGTTATTTACGATAGGTTTTGTGTTAGACACGATGAAAGTGCTTTTTCGGTTAACTGGGCAGGTTTTCGAGCGTGCGATATTTTAGTTATGCGCCCAAGTTAAGCGAACTAATGAATCGCTGAACGCGAATTTTTTAATTTATAAAACTGTTGTAATCTGCCGTGTGTTGTACGAAAACTTTTCAACCCATATCATCAGAAATATTTTACTAGAAAAATAATTACAAGGTTATTATGGTGTGTTATTGTACGATTTGGTCCGCGTTCACAATGAATGTAGTAAATAGTAGATAGTAGATAGTAATTAGTACGTAAAACGAACATAGTAGATAAATGAACGAACAATTACGACCATAAAGTAATTTTTTGAGAGTATCGGGACGGTGGTCATTGGGTTTCTAAAGAAAACTCTACATCTGCTAAATATTTCGAGTCTTTATTTGACTCTTCATCGGTAGCTATAAAAGTGAATACATAATAAAAAGTGTCCTTTAGATTTAAAATACAGGTTTAGAGTAATACTCACCGATGAGCGAGAATAATCATGATTGACGGCGCCCGGGTGCAAAGCACCCTTTGCACCCCCGGCACGGCGCGCCCCTGTTTAAAACTAATTATCGTGGCATGTAACGCAATCCACAAAGTGTTTATTACGTCACTTTCACTTCAAAGGTAAAATACAGAAACATGTGTTGAGCAGTCGTGTGTAGCCATAGATGTTGCTGACAAAGCATATAGTAATTAATTGTTAAAAAATTGCTCAAAAATTTTACACCACATGCACCTAGTCTTTTCGGTGCGCAATGCTTCGATATTATCACACTAACATATTATACAGGGTGATTGAAATTCGAGTATAAGCATGGTGATCTCGGTTATTATAATAGCTAGAGTAAAGGTTTAAATTTAGCAAAGGTGCCAAATTCGATGCTCATTGATAATCCCGAGAGAAATAGGAAATATCTCAAACGGTATTCGAGAAAACAGGAAAATACGATTTTTGAAAATCGTCTATAACTCCTTTGGAGTTTAAAAGATTTTAAATATGTAAAAACATTGCCCAAGCAACTTTTTAAGCCGAATCGGATGGTGGTCACAATTTTTTCCTAGATCGATTCGTTTTTGTTTTAGGACAACCAACTTCATTTTTTCTTATGGGCGCAATTTTTGCTATTTACATAATCAAATAGCATTTATTTTTCTGAATCCACTGATGTATCACACACGGTATTTTACTTCTTTCATTGTAAAATTTGAAAAAATGCGTTTTAAAGAATAATCATTGTAAATCAGGTAAGCCGGTCATTGTTTCCATGACAACCAATTAACAAACTAAAAGTTTTAAACTTGTCAGATTAATAGATTCGCAAAAATTATATGCTGCGAATTTTTTATACTGTTATTTTAAGTTTTGTTGTACGTTATCACATACGTCAAACAAATTTACTTAAGTTTCTGTTTAACGTAGAAAAATAATGTATTTTTGTTCGAATATGGTTGTACTAAAAATGTTTTTTTTAAATTGTCATCTGAAACCTTTTTGCCATATTTTTTTGTAGGTTTGGCAAAAGCCCCATATTTACCTAAGTACAACGTCCAACGTACAAAAATTAGTGTGCGAGGGTTGTCTTCTTTCTGGATATGTTTCTGCATATCTTTGACTAGACAATATTGTTTTTTTTTTCAGTAAATGAAACATTTACAGAATATAGTATTTTTTTGTTACTCCTATTAAAGTTCATATTTACGAATTCATTAATCTGACAAGTATAAGGCTTTCAAAACTTTTAGCTTGTTGATTGGTTGCCATGGAAACGATATAAATTACAATGATCGGCCTACCTAATTTATAGTGGTTGTTGTTTAAAACGCATTTTTTCAAATTTGACAATGAATGATGAAGTAAAATACCATGTGTGATACATCAATGGATTCAGAAAAACAAATGCTATTTGATTATGTAAATAGCAAAAATTGCGCCCATAAGAAAAAATAAAGTTGGTTGTCATAAAACAAAAACGAATCGACCTAGAATAAATATTTGACTATCATCCGATTCGGCTTAAAAAGTTGCTTAGGCAACGTTTTTACACATTTGAAATATTTCAAACTCCAAAGGAGTTATAGACGATTTTCAAAAATCGTATTTTCCGGTTTTTCCTAATTTTCTCGGATACCGTTTGAGATATTTCCAATTTCTATTTGGATTATCAATGAGCATCGAATTTAGCAACTTTGCCAAATTTAAATCTATACTCTAGCTATTATAATAAGCGAGATCCCCATGCTTAAACTCGAATTTCAAACACCCTGTATAAATTTAATAATTTAAATTTGTTGTTTGAATCCAATTTCGTAAACTGCATTTATTAGGTTACATGTTACACCATGCAGAGTCAGCTCTATTTGCAATAATATGTTATAACTGTGTCACAGCAATCAAATAGAGCTGAAGCAATCAAGTAGGTACGGCCTTATGTGTTTCCTTGTTAAACGTCATGGTCTTTTAGCTGACTCGGGGTAAATATTGGTAGAAATAGTCTTCCCAAATTATAGGAAGACAGTAGAAAGTACAAGTATTTGCAAAGTATTCGAGCTAGCAGCACCAATGCGGTGCATACATGCAGTGGCCGAACATCAATCTAACTACGGAGAAGATCTTCTGACAAGAAACTGTACCAGAGATGAAAAACGTCCATTTACAAAGTTTGACTGAAGTTTTGGAATCGCCCAAGAAACAGCGAAAGTCCGAAGGTTGCGCATGGGAGTCGCAACATCGGTTTTAAGGGACGATTATGATGGTCTCCTACCCATGCCTCCAGGGAGATGTTTTTTATGGTTAATAAAGGCTGGATCGGATGATAGGGTACATGTCCCAGTGTAGGACCACCTACGGAATCATTCTTCCAGTCGTTGTCTGCAGGAGAATGAGCTCCAGGTTCCGTAGGATGCCGATCGTCGATTTCGAGGCAAAGGCAACTGGTTTATGGGGTAGGAGTTAACCTAGTCACCCGTCGTTGATTATTAAGAAGAATTATGTTTTTTTTTTGTGTTTTCCGTATTCGTTAAAGGCATTTCAGTTTATTTTTGAGAATAGACGTATAAAATATTATATCATTGTAAAGAGAAAAAAATAATATTTTAATCTAAGTCATCACCTACTAAAACTGCCATAAAAAAAGTTGTTTTGTCAAATATCTCCCACGATAATTTACAAATAAAAATTTGACATCGCCATCTTATAGCAAATAAAATCTTCATAACATTTTTCCTTTGGCGTTTTTGTGTATTCGCAACAATAGCCGAGATATTTAAGTTTAAAAATTTTAATGGATTTCGGTTTCTTCGTTATATCACGCAAGCCATGAAATGTTTAAACAAAACAAGATCTGGTTTAAACTACACTCCTAAATAGCTAACTTTTGTCCCATTTAACCAACCTTGTATTTTCATTATTTACGGAGATAGCAATAGTGTCCCATGGAAAAGTGAAACACCCTGTATAAACCTAAGAATTTTTAAAATATGGTTTCACTAAGATTAAAGATCGAAGGGAGTGTCTCGCGTACAAAGTGTACCAGTGCATGGTTGTTTTGGCAAACTTATCTTTGAAAAAAAAAATTAAAAAGCCAAATAACTACAAAGGAGCCAAATTTAAGTGGCAAGGGATTTATTACCATCGTGTTTATACAGAGTGTACAAAAAGTAACGTAACGGATCGATATCTCGACTTGTGGCAACTTTACAAAAAAAAGTTTCGAATAAAAGTTGTTTGTGGTAATTTACTACATAACCTAAAATTATTTTCAACTGTACACAGTGTTTTCTTTTTGCGTGCCGATACTTCACTTTGTTTTCTCAAATAGAACACCCTGTATATTTTGCACTTTTTAGATGCAGAATTAAATTGTCTTTCAAAATGTATGGGGTTTTATGTGTCTAAAATCAATCGTTTTTGAGTTATTTAAGTTTTTATATAAATTTTGACAGAAACAGGACTCTTAACCCATTGACTGCCATGGCTATCATTTCTGATAGCCAGTGATGTTTCCCTGGGGGCCATGGCTATCAAATATGATAGCCATTGTATTTGCTCACGTTAGGCCATGGCTATCAAATATGATATCTGTTACATACAAATCGTTTGTGAGTTTGAATGCTGGGAGCCTCACAAAGTGTTGCGAATACGTGGTTTGCGCAAATTGATGAAGGTATAGATTTTATGAACATTGTTTCATGATAAACAAAAAATTTGTAAAATTCAAATAAACTGTACAAAAGTACGTATAAAGTTTTATGTATTTTGGAATATAATTCATTTTGTAAACGTATCCTATAACTTAAATTAAATATAATTCTAAATTTCATTTTATTTAAGTTAAATTTAATTCTAGAAAAAAAAATATTTTTATAAACTTATCCTAATACTTAAATTTTGTTATATTCACAAACTTTACAAGAAGATAATCCATATTTTATAACTTAAATTCAATTTGGGAAACAATTCACTTTATATAATCTTATATTATAACTTATTAATCAATGATAGCTGTTAAAGCATTCATGACACATCTGTGGTTTTTTAGGACATGTGTCACAGTATAAGTAACTTAACTTAGCCCGTTTTCTCGGTTCTTCACGACCTTCCGTTTTAGAAATGTTGGTATAGCAAACATTACATTTACGTCGTAACTTTTTACTGTTTTCATCAACCCTTTCAATGAGATGGTGCGTTTTCGCTGGTGTTTGGTTCGTAGTCGTTGCGACGCTTGTTTGATCCGATCCTATATGTATATTTAGCAACTGAGCAACCAAGCTCTCCCTGAATTTTCGAATTTGCATTTTAGATTTTGTGACATGAGCATGCACAACCCATGCAATGACTACTGCAACTCCCAACAGTAATTCTATTCCAAGTTTCTTGTACCACTTAACACCTTTTCTTAGGGTGGTGGCATAAGAACCCATCTGATCAGATAAGTCTATGCCAGCTTTGCCTTTGTTGTATGCTAATATTGCTTCTGATTTTAACAAAGCCCTTCGATATGGTCGTCTTGATGGCGTTGTGCTGGTTGGAGTAGCGACTGCAGATTGATTTATGCTGGTAGATGATATGCTTTGTGGAAGGCTTTGGCTGGTTGGAGTAGTGTCAGCACGTAGATTTGTATTGGCCAATTGGAGAATTCGCGATCTTCTGCTTTGCCTATTTGGCACCGAAACTAATGTGGGAGCGTGTTTTGTGCTCAATATGCGCACATCACGGGTGTCCTTCCACTTTAATACGACAATGCCATTCTCATCTTCTTTGGAAATAATTTCTCCTTTCTTCAATTTGGTTTGGAGAACGTCCCTTAGAATATTTTTTTTATTTGCCCTTAGGGTTCCAACACCATGCGTTTTTTTTTCTAACAAACACTGTGCCAATTCGTAGCTGGTGTAAAAATTGTCTATATACAGAGTTCTACCTTCATTAAGAAGTAATTCCGATAGTTCCATGCAGACATTTTTTGCCAGTCCGGTTTTACGCTCTCCAGATGCAGACTTCCCGGTGTAGACTTTAAGACTCCATGTGTAACCATCAGTTGAACACAGTTTGAACAGCTTAACTCCATAGCGGTGGGTTTTATTCCATGGCACGAGAGTTTCGTCTATAACGAAATCTTCCCCTGGGTAAAAAATAGCTTTGAAATTTTTTTGAGCATGTCAATGAGCTGGTGTATTTTTCGCAGCCTGTTACCTGTATCGTTTATTTCATTGTTGCTGAAATGAAGCATAGATAGTAATGCCTGAAAACGATTGCGAGGCATTACCGCACGTGGGGCTGTCATATTGTACATTTTGTTTTGTGACCAATAGTTTTCCAATCGTCCGAGTGGTACCAAGCCCATCCACATCATCAACCCAAGAAATTTTTTAATTTCTTCAGGGCCCGTTTCAATCCATCGATTCATTCTGGCATGCTTAGATTTTGGTTCCGATGCAATATTTTGTTGAGCGAACCTATTTGTTTCAACAACAATATGATTAATTACCTCATCATCAACAAATAGTGAGAATAAATCTAATGGTGTGCTCTGAGGTAAAATGTCTGATTGTAAACCATGCTTGCCGGCGAAGTCACATACTTTATGTCTTCCCACATATTCCGTCCACCGTGAAGTTCCTTGGGTAGTGGTGTTGTTGTTTTCTTGGTGATCATTACCAAGCAATTCTATCAAATCCTCATTTTCTTCCTCTATTGACATAGCTTCAATAATATCTTCAATATCATCTGTATCACTTTCGTCGGATAAGTTTCCAGGGGAATATTCAGCATCGCTGTCACATTCAAACGAAGCAAAATCATCGTTATCACACGATTTCATCGTAGCAGCTTTAATTTCCATCAAAGTTAACTTTCGGTTACTCCTAGTAAAAAACACTTGTTCACACTTATACCCTTCAATCAAACCAAATAAACTTGTGTGATTGTATATTTGTGGGTATTTGATAACAATATATGTCAGAATAACGTTTCTGCATGTGTTTATAACATACCTGTATGAGCTACCACGCATTCTTGAATAAATATTAAATTATTTCGTAATTTTAAAATTTACCTACCTACCAAAAAAAGTTGTTACGGTTTTTTATTGACCTCAACATTGACTACAAACAACCTACAACTACATTAACAGAGCATTTTTATCTATTACCGTTAAAAGTAATTTTGGATTAACGTTACAACTTAAATACTCTGTATATTAGTTATTATTTGAAAAATCAAATAAATGTGCACGCTTTGTAATATATTTTTAAAGACTCTATAAACCAATCGAATTCTACATAAAAATAACCAAAAATTATCTTCATACATTTTTTCAATATTTGGAACAATAACGAAAATATGACACATTATAAAAATAACAAAAAAAAACGTTTTTTCTCTAATAACTCAGGAACCGGAAATGATAAAATATTTTTGAAAACGGTTCTGAGTTTGTCTCAAAAAACTGCACATTTTTGGTAATTTAACCGTTTCTCTATCTTGCTTATTAAGCGAGATACCCATGCAATCCCATCGAATTTGGACCACCCTGTACATACGACAAAAGTAAAAAAAAAATTGAACATAAATAAATGTTTTTAGTGGTGAATATCAAATTCAACTAGCTATCAAATATCATAGCTATGGCCTATAATCAAAAAAATTGCACTAATTTTCTTGGAGTGCCGCGGCTATCATATTTGATAGCCAGGACGAAATTCGTCCCGTGCCTTCAAAATTTAGTCTATTTGAAAACTATGACTTTTATATAGAGTTTTAAGTTGAAAAAACACGATTTACAAAATAAAATTATATTGGCCTGCTGGTGAACATTTGCAAAATTGGCTTGGCAGTCAATGGGTTAAGAAAATATTGATATTTCACAACATAGCAATTAATTTCAGAACGAATTCCTTTGAAACTTTGTTTAAGAATAGTATTATAGTGATTGCTGACTAATTAAATTTTTAAAATAATACACAGAGTGTTTTTTATGCTGGGTCCAACTGGTTAAACTTCAAACACGGATAAGTCAATTTTTTTAAATAGAACACCCTATACCGGGTGTAACTGAAATCAGGCACACCCTCTTTTTTTTCTTTAGTTTTGAATTTAGACAAATGAAATTTTAGACTAATCCGTGTTTGAAGTTTAACCAATTGGACCGAGCATAAAAAATACCCTGTGTATTATTTTAAAATTTTAACTAGTCAGCAATCACTATGATACTATTGTAGAACAGGGTTTCAAAGAAATTCGTTCTGAAATAAATTGCCATGTTGTGAAATCTCAATATTTCCTTAGAGTCCTGTTTCTGTCAAAATTTTCATAAAAACTTAAATAACTCAAAAACGATTGATTTTAAACACATAAAACCCTATACATTTTGAAAGACAATTTAATTCTGCATCTAAAAAGTGCAAAATATACAGGGTGTTCTAATTAAGAAAACAAAGTGACGTATTGGTACGTAAAAACAAAACAATGTGTATAGTTGAAAATAATTTTAGGTTATGTAGTAAATTACCACAAACAACTTTTATTCGAAACTTTTTTTTGTAAAATTGCCACAAGACGACATATTGATCCGTTACGTTACTTTTTGTACACTCTGTATGTTAATTTATATTTTTTGCATTGTGGTACGTTGTTTGTATTGTTAACTTATATCATTATATTATTTTATTACCATCGTTTTTTGTGTTAATTTTTGTCTTTCCATTTGTTGGGTCGCGAAGGAAATGCGCTTCGAAATGTTGCGTCGGCAGCAAAAACGGTTGGGAACCCCTGCTGCATAACGTTCACGGTTTTTGTATTAAGTATTTCATTAAAGCATTTTGGTATTTTTTAAAGCGGCAATTTGATATTTTTAGCGGGACTTTTCGAGTTATTTTCATATAGCATTTAATTCCTATCCTAATTATTCAGTGATCCAAATGCAGCATCTTTAAAAAGCTAAATATCTCTAGTTATTTTTCACTTATACGAGGGCGTATTGAAAAGTAAGGTCTCCAATGATGCCATTTCCGAACGCGAGTTGCTAGGCGAAATTTGACAACAGCGCTGCATTCCTTGGTTCCCCCACCACAGTGTAGAACCATCCGCGAGACCTTGGAACGTTAGGTCGCTGCGTAGAAGTCGTTTAGGATGGGGCTCCCGCTTAGCTCGCCCGCCAGGTGCGAACTGCGCTCAGTCATTCGATTTTTGAATGCAAAAAAGGTTTCTCCGATAGACATTCATCGCCAGTTAGTGGAAGTGTACGGTGCGAATTGTATGGACATAAAAAACGTGCGGAAGTGGTGCCGGGAGTTTTCTGAGGGCCGGGAAAACGTCCACGATGAACAGCGGTCGGGGCGGCCGAGTTTGCCGGAATCAACGGCGGCTCGAATCGACGAGATGGTGCGCAATAACCGGAGAATAACCCTTCATGAGAAGTAGCCACACTCTTCATTAAGACCTTCTTCCCTTATCCCGTACACTTCCACTAACTGGCGATGAATGTCTATCGGAGAAACCTTTTTTGCATTCAAAAATCGAATGACTGAGCGCAGTTCGCACCTGGCGGGCGAGCTAAGCGGGAGGGAGCCCCATCCTAAACGACTTCTACGCAGCGATTGAGCGTCCCAAGGTCTCGCGGATCGTTCTACACTGTGGTGGGGGAACCAAGGAATGCAGAGCTGTTGTCAAATTTTGCCTAGCAACTCGCGTTCGGAAATGGCATCGTTGGAGACCTTACTTTTCAAGACGCCCTCGTACCTATTAATTACTGTGCGAACGAACAAAGACTTTTAGATACTACATTCAAAACAACGTTTTTTATTAAATATTTATACACAAACGGATATTATACAAGTTACAGTTTTCGTCCTGTTTGATTAAAAATAAAACACATAAGAACTCTGTTAACAAAAAGACCTTCATCACTAGCAGAACATAAAAACAATGTTACAAAACCGACCTTGTTAGTCTTAATACGTAATTCTGGATTTCAGATATTGTTCATTTTCAGTTCCTACGTAAACAATTTTGTTTTTCTATGTATTCGCGTGCTACTTGTGCTACTTTTATATTGTATTATTTATCTTACATTGCTTCTTTATATACAAGAAAATAAGTGTTTACCTTTATTTGCGCAGCTTGCCAAGATGAAAATATCGGAGCTCGTTCCAAGAGATATCATTACGCGGACAATAAGTCACGTTCGCCAATAACATTGCATACATTTTTTGCGTCATTGGAAATTTAATGGTAAAAGATTGACTTGAGCAGGGCCTTCGCCAGGTTGTAGCAATGAGGCAGCCTGCGTGGGCGCCGCTTCACAGGGGCGCCATAAGATTTGAAACGTGTTTATCGTTAACGTATAATTCTTGATAAGCGTTGTGCTCGTGAGAGTTCGTTTTACATTTACGATTAAAAAGGGAGCCGCATGAATAGTGGGAACATTTAAACATGGAATGTTAAAATTTGGAAAATGCACCGGAAGAATCATTAAAATCTTGAATCGTGGGATCACTCAACGCAGGAATCATACAACGATGGAACCATGCAACACGGGAATCGTTCATCACTGGAAAGCTCAAATCTGGAATCCAGAAATTAAGAATTTTCGCTGCCCGCTATATTACAACAGCCAAAGTATGATATAATTACAGAACACCCAAATGATCTTGCGGGCCACTTTTTAAATGCATCATAACTCCGTGGGCCACATATAAAATTATATATCCCCATATTAGATTTAGATACACTATAGACATTTTTTGGAGTGAAAAATTGAAACATAATGAGTTATTATTATTGTGTTTACTATTATTCTTACATGTACACATAGATAATATAATAATAATGATACTAAACGTACATTGTAAAGAAATATATAACACTAAAAATTAAATATAAAAAATATGTTAATATAAATGAAATTAAAAAAATGAAATCATTAAAAAATATTTATTTTACTAGTGCGATATTTGTTTCTCCACTCTTTCACTTAGCTTTTGCAAATTGATCTCAATTTGGGTATTTGCACATCGTAATTATTGGTGTTGCAGGT
Source organism: Elmis aenea (assembly GCA_947652605.1). Lineage (NCBI taxonomy): Eukaryota > Metazoa > Arthropoda > Insecta > Coleoptera > Elmidae > Elmis > Elmis aenea. Next base: position 21,124,607 of record OX393583.1, read on the forward strand.
TAGCGTCCGTTATGTTTGAGCGTGTTTTGTGTTTGGTCAATTTAATTTTCAATAAAAACGATTCGAAGGTGTAAGTTGAACCAAAAACGCTAACAACTTTTTGTGCCAGATTTCTCAAATTGGAAAATTTCTCTTTTGTAATGTAAGTGTTATAAAAATTTATTTTTGATTCTGATGTTTCAAAAATGTGTTTTAATTCAATATTGCACTGTAAGTCAACCAGTTCCAATTGGAGATATTCTGAGGCCGACTCGATTTCAACATGAAAGGGAGATGAATATATTTCAAAAATTTTGTTGTATTTGTCTCTAAATTACTGAATCGGCTTTCAAAAGCAGCTGTAAGTTTTATTATTTCTTTTGCATATTTGATGTAATTGTTACATTTTGATTTCTTAAATTCTTTCAACAATGGAAAGTGGTGAGCGTTATTATTTTTCAATTGCGATTCAAATAACAACATCTCTAAATTTTTGTATATATGGATGCACAAATAATGTATTTTTTTAATACATAGGTTTTCACTACTTTGGCCATTATAAAATGAATATATTTTGTAAAAGTTTGTTAATCTCGCGGGCCGGAAAAAATGTTCAAGGCGGGCCGCAAGCGGCCCGCGGGCCGCGGGTTGGTCACCCCTGGTATAGTGGAACATAAAAACATCGTGTTAATGGTAATTTAAGGGCTACAAATTGGAGCAAAGTTGCGTAATTATAATGCTTAGTCAATTTCAAAAAGAAAGTAAATGAATCGATTATACAGGGTGTGTAAAAATTGGCGGAAGCGCTACACGTGGCGATGTTCTTCGTAAAATTCTAAGTCGAAAATCTTAATACGAAAATGTTGTACCATGCTTGCTGTGTCTGCAAGAGGTCCTCAAAGTTTTGACATTTAGTCCCTTAATAAGCGTTATTATTTAATAATTGCAAATGAAAAAGCTGCAATTTGGGATAAAAATAAACTTCGAATAGTATTTTTTCCTAGATATTGTTCTTCCTTTCAAAAATTGGTGTTGAAAATATGTAAATCACTGATTTGAATGAAAATAATACATATGGCAACATTGTCATTAGCTGTCATCTCTGTTTTTCTCGTAATTATTTCTAGTTTGTGTTTTACGATACCTACCCAAAAGTTTGCAGCTATGTTTACGAACTGAAGGCTTTTAGTTCAAACAAAAATTGTAAATACCTAAGTAAAAATTGATTGCTGATAAAAAAAATGTCCAAACGCAAATCAATGTATGCAATGTTGCCAATTTGTTTTCTTTAAAAGGTTCCTGAGGCCATAGGAAGCATGGTACAACATTTTTGTATCAAGATTTTCGACTTGGAATTTTACGAAGAACATCGTCACGTGTAGCGCTTCCACCAATCTATACACACCCTGTCTACAACATAAATTCTTTACATAACTGGATTTGAAAGAAATATTAAAACACTGCAAAGACTTACAAATTGTTTTGAGCAGCGGCAAAACATTTGATGTAGATTAGGGCTGCCATACGTCCCGGTTGACCGGGACATGTCCCGGTTTGGAGAATTTTGTCCCGCTGTCCCGGTGAACAAATCAATTGTCCCGGTTTGTTGACAATTTTCATTTGTAGAAATAAATTTTTTTTATGTACAAAAAACCTAAATGTGCATTTTTTCTAAAATAATTGGGGGATATTGTTACGCTAATATTTTATCTAATTAATATTATTTAAATTGATGTATTAAAGTTTATTAAACCCCGTTAAAAAGTATTATGTTTCAGACTGCAAACTTAACAGTATTCAAACATCGTATGTTCGTATGTTGTAAGTGCACAATAAGCGAATTCTGTTAAGTTACGTACCATGCATTTCCTGTTTAAATGTCATGTTGCTAAGCCAGGGTATTTCGTGTAATAATCTTTTTTAACAAGGCAGTCATCCTTTGCTTCACAATCTAGATGGCCGCGATACCCTGGTTCAGTAATGTTCAATCCAAATCAATATAAGATTCTTCAAGTGATTGTGTAAATGTTCATCATGGTTTTTGGTAATAAATATACTCCTCAAGTTCATTCGATTATCATTTTAGTAAATTCTACGATCCCCAGCTACGACCCCCAAAGTGCACGATGGCTTTAAGAATAAATCCTTTAAAGCTAACGTGACAATATATTAGACAACTATTAATATTTTACCATTAAAGAATACTAATACATTAGGGGCGATATTCAGTGTTTTGCGATCTAGTCTGACAACGACCAGAGAAAATTTCAACATTTGTTTCGGACATTTAAAGAACTTTAAACCACAGGCAATTAAACTGACTGACTCATAAACGAAACTAGGAAATGCGCTTTCTAATGTGACTTATAACTTGTCACACATTTATCCATTTGTTTACCGTTCAAAATGACTAGAAAAAAAAAGAAAATTCTTTTGCTTCTACCAAATATTTTTTAAATTCACATGTTACAGATCCCAAAAATAATTTCAGAAATAAAATTTATTTTTATAACGTTATACAGGGTGATGCATTTTTCGATGCTCTCCAATGCCATCTTGGAGGCCAATGAACAGGACTTAACGTTCCAAGCCTCATAGCTTTTTGAAAGTGTGCATCTAAATGTTCTCTTACGTTGTGAGGGCCAACTCAATTTTGCTAAAACCACTGTCGAATTGTTAATAATGGCAATTCGCCCAACATTTCTTCTAAATTTGTTTTCAACTACCTTAATTTCGTTACCATTAAACCAAAAAAATGTTTTGTCACTTTTATTTATATCATAGTTTCAATTGTTTTTCAGAGCATTCTCGATTTTGTAAATTAATTATACAAAGTTTCAAATTACAAGTTTTAAAAAAAAAAGTTATGGTGGTTACCAATCTGAAACGCTATTTTTTGTCTGTCTGATGGTGCAGAAATCCAATATGGCGGCCATAAGAAATAAAAAAAGTTGACTAACGCAACTTGAAATCTAGAAGGTTTAGAAGATTTCTATTAACGTCATCATACCCAGGATGGTCAAAAACATAATGTTACCAAGTTTAAGTGAAATAGCGTCAATGGTAGAGAAGGTAATAATGTTTTTCTAAAATCACATTTTTCAGTTTTTTTGTAATAAATCAAAAACGAATTAAAATAGCCAGGATTCAGATTTTTAATCGCCATAAAAATTTGCAACTTTTCTCTAATTTAACCGACCTTGTATCTCTTACCGTTTCTAAGATAGCAATGGTGAGCATCGAAAAATGCACCACCCTGTATATCATAATTTATGTCACGTTATACAGGGTGAGTCACGACGGACGCGTCGGAGTTTTATGGCGAAACTGTTTATATTTCCAATTTCTGTCGCTGTTAGATTATGTAAGTCAATAAGGGCTACATTTTAAAAATATTTTCAAATATACAGGGTGCTCCAAAAAAGAGTGCCATATCAAAGTTATCCTTTTTCTTATGGAACATCCTGTATATTTTTACATTTTTGGATTCCTCTTTAAATTTAATTCAAAAAATGTATAGGATTATATGGGTCTAAAGTCAACCGTTCTCGTGAAAATTGCATTTTCATGAAAATATAGTATTTTCAAAAAATTTCAACATTTGAAAACTTTGACAAGTCTGAAGAAATTCGCTTGGAGATAAGATTGACAATAGATTATGTAACACTTTGCAGCACCTACATTTTTAAAATATTGTACAGGGCGTTTTTTACGCTTGGTCAAACTTGTGAAACTTTAAACATCGATAACTCATTTTTTTTAAATACAACACCCTATATTTTTTTACACCGTCTTATAGAAAATTTAATTCTCTTTCGAAAATATTAAGGCTGTTTTTCACCTAAAATTGATATTTTCCGAGATATCGCGATTTTATTGTTAATTATTAGGGCAAAGTAATATTTTCAAGTAGGCTATGAAGGTAGACAGCGGTAATTTGAAACAATTGAAAGGAAAAACAAGAAACTTATAATTTTGTCGTTTGCCTACACATTTTTGACATTTTTTTATAAGAAAGTTGTAGATTTACCATTTTTACGTTTAAATATAGGTTTCTCATCAGAGCCACAATATTTTTCATATAATTGAGTTTGATCGTTTGCCAAGTCCTAAAAACCGATTGATAATGTATTAGGTACGAGAACGGAACGCTGATTTAAAAAAAAAGTAATACTGACTTGTTTAATTTTACATTTAAAAGAAAAAAACATGGTTGGTACTGTTTTCGGTAGTGTCGTAGTATCGTATCGTAAACAGACAAAAAATGGTTTATAGGATTTAGTAATTATCTTCTGGTCCAATAAATAAATGCATAAATAATTTTAAAAAATCTCTATTTAAACGTAAGGATGGTAAAACTACAACTTTCCTATAAAAATATGTCAAAAGTGTGTAGTCAAACGATAAAATTATAAGTTTCTTGTTTTTCCTTTCAATTGTTTCAAATTACCGCTGTCTACCTTCATAGCCTACTTGAAAATATTACTTTGCCCTAATAATTAACAATAAAATCGCGATATCTCGGAAAATATCAATTTTAGGTGAAAAACAGCCTTAATATTTTCGAAAGAGAATTAAATTTTCTGTTAGACGGTGTAAAAATATAGGGTGTTGTATTTAAAAAAAATGAGTTATCGATGTTTAAAGTTTCACGAGTTTGACCAAGCGTAAAAAACGCCCTGTATAATATTTTAAAAATGTAGGTGGTGCAAAGTGTTACATAATCTATTGTCAATCTTATCTCCAAGCGAATTTCTTCAGACTTGTCAAAGTTTTTAAATGTTGAAAATTTTTGAAAATACTGTATTTTCATGAAAATGCAATTTTCACGAGAACGGTTGACTTTAGACCCATATAACCTTATACATTTTTTGAATTAAATTTAAAGAGGAATCCAAAAATGTAAAAATATACAGGGTGTTCCATAAAAAAAAGTATAACTTTGATATGCCACTCTTTTTTAGAGCACCCTGTATGTTTGAAAATATTTTTAAATTGTAGCCCTTATTGACTTAAATAATCTAACAGCGACAGAAATTGGAAAATATATACAGTTTCGCTATAACACTCCGACGCGTCCGTCGTGACTCACCCTGTATAGGTGACATAACAATTCAATTTTTTAATGTTATTTATAACATTATGTAACAAAAACAAATAATAAATAACGTTATACAATAACGTAACGATTTAAAATCATCCCTGGTGCTTACGTGTTATCAAAAAAATACGTTAAAGAAAAAAGAAGTAGACGAAGAAGAACAAAATGGGAAAACCAAGTGATATTTTCATTAATAAAGGAGCTACAGAAGAATCTCAGGGTCATGGTGCACCCTGTATACGTCTCAAGCATTTTTTTTTTAAACGGATGGAGGAAAAAATTTAAAAATGAAGTTAAAGCATAGTTGTGTGATATGCAGGGTGTTTCTTAAATATTGCAAAAAATCGGGAGGTGATTCCTTATTAAAAATTAAGGGGGGTCTTTCATATATATTTTTTTCCTTAGACGTCTCATTTCGCAGTTACGGCCCCCTAAAGGAATCGGTAAAAATAGGTTTTAATTTTATTTCTCAAATTTGGATAAATGTGAGACTGATATTAAGCAAATGTTTTATACTTATTAAAAAGTTTGCCATAGTAATATTTTCAAATCTCTTACCTCCACAGGGGGCTGAAAAGTACGACCCCTGTTGTTTTTTTTATCAGAACTTTTGGTGGGTTAAAATATTTTAATTTAAAAAATTGTTTTGAAAGGTTGTTTTATTTAGAAGCTTTATTTATTCCTTAACTTTTCTCGTAAAACCTACAGTTTATGAGTAAAAATAAAATAAGTTAACTTGCGCCATCAAATATTCCAATATAAAACGAATCATTTTGGTGGTTACCACGGTTTGTTTATGTTCATATTGGGTAGAAGTGACGGGTGTAATTCATTTTGACGTTTACGCCGCGACAACGCTAAAACGCCCGTCAATTCTATCCAACATGAACATAAACAAACCATGGCATTTTAATTGCAAAATTTTAACCCAGTAAAAAGTCCTTATTAAAAAACCAACAGGAGTCGCACTTTTCAGCCCCCTGTGAAGGTGGGAGATGATTGAAAATACAGGGTGAGGCATCACTTATGACACCCTCACTTATTTTGTTATTGGAAAGAATGATCAAAAAATGTTTCAAATAATAGTTGTTTGATACAGTATTTCCCAAAATATTGTCATCTCAAATTTCGTTTTCATTTGTATTTTTAGGAGTTACGGCACCACATAACAAAATTACCATTTTCAAAGCCTACTAATGTTGAATAATTAATACCGTACGCTTTTAAAACAAAATTGCTCTTTTGCGATTTTCTTAAAAAATTTGTTGTGTAAGGGTATAAAAGTTTTAGTGCGTTGAAAAGAGAAAGAAAATGTCTTTCAAACCGTATTAAAAAAAATGTATGGTGCCATTTAAAAAAAAACAAAGATGGTGCCGTAACTCCTAAAAAAACAAAAGAAAACAAACATTTGACTTGGCAATATTTTGGAAAATATTGTATCAAACAACTTTTATTTGAAACTTTTTTTCATATTTCTTTCCAATAACAAAATAAGTGGGGGTGTCATAAGTGATGCCTCACCCTGTATAACTATGGGAAACCTTTCAATAAGCATAAAACATCTAACAAATATCATTCTCCTGCATTTATCCAAGTTTTAGAAAAAAAATAAAAACCTAATTTTTCCGTTCCCCTTTAGGGGGTGTAACTCCGAAATAAGACGTCTAAGAGAAAAACATATTAAAGCCTACTTAATTTTCGGTAAGGAATTAGCACCCTAACTTTTTCGCAATATTTAAGAAACACCCTGTATATTGCAAAACTGCTAATAACGTTCTTTTAATTTAAAAAATATATATATCCGTACCGAAATGGTTAAATTATACCTATATCATTTTGACTCATTTAACTAACTCTATATCTCTTACCGCTTACGAGATTCCCATGCTGTTCACGATTACTGGGACGCCCTGTATACTAATTACGTTTTTTTTTTTTAAATGCAGGAGTCGGAGTAGGGAGTCGGAGTCGGGATTAGGAGTCGGGTGTCGAAGTCAGGAGTCGGTTTAAAAAAATACCGACTCAGGAGTCGGGAGTCGGTTATTTTTCTGCCGACTCTCCATCCCTGCATAATAGGTTTTAATTTTATTTCTCAAATTTGGATAAATGTAGGAGAATGATATTAGGCAAATGTTTTTTATACTTATTAAAAAGTTTGCCATGGTAATATTTTCAAATCTCTTACCTCCACAGGGGGCTAAAAAGTACGACCCCTGTTGTTTTTTTTTATCAGAACTTTTGGTGGGTTAAAATCTTTTAATTTAAAAAAAATTGTTTTGAAAGGTTGTTTTATTTAGAAGCTTTATTTATTCCTTAACTTTTCTCGTAAAACCTACAGTTTATGAGTAAAAATAAAATAAGTTAACTTGCGCCATCAAATATTCCAATATAAAACGAATCATTTTGGTGGTTACCACGGTTTGTTTATGTTCATATTGGGTAGAAGTGACGGGTGTAATTCATTTTGACGTTTACGCCGCGACAACGCTAAAACGCCCGTCAATTCTATCCAACATGAACATAAACAAACCATGGCATTTTAATTGCAAAATTTTAACCAGTAAAAAGTTCTTATTAAAAAACCAACAGGAGTCGCACTTTTCAGCCCCCTGTGAAGGTGGGAGATGATTGAAAATACAAGGTGAGGCATCACTTATGACACCCCCACTTATTTTGTTATTGGAAAGAATTATCAAAAAAGGTTTCAAATAAAAGTTGTTTGATACAGTATTTCCAAAAATATTGTCATCTCAAATTTCGTTTTCATTTGTATTTTTAGGAGTTACGGCACCACATAACAAAATTACCATTTTCAAAGCCTACTAATGTTGAATAATTAATACCGTACGCTTTTAAAACAAAATTGCTCTTTTGCGATTTTCTTAAAAAATTTGTTGTGTAAGGGTATAAAAGTTTTAGTGCGTTGAAAAGAGAAAGAAAATGTCTTTCAAACCGTATTAAAAAAAATGTCTGGTGCCATTTAAAAAAAAAACAAAGATGGTGCCGTAACTCCTAAAAAAACAAAAGAAAACAAACATTTGACTTGGCAATATTTTGGAAAATACTGTATCAAACAACTTTTATTTAAAACTTTTTTTCATAATTCTTTCCAATAACAAAATAAGTGGGGGTGTCATAAGTGATGCCTCACCCTGTATAACTATGGGTAACCTTTCAATAAGCATAAAACATCTACCAAATATCATTCTCCTGCATTTATCCAAGTTTTAGAAAGAAAAAAAAAAACCTAATTTTTCCGTTCCCCTTTAGGGGGTGTAACTCCGAAATAAGACGTCTAAGAGAAAAACATATTAAAGCCTACTTAATTTTCGGTAAGGAATTAGCACCCTAACTTTTTCGCAATATTTAAGAAACACCCTGTATATTGCAAAACTGCTAATAACGTTCTTTTAATTTAAAAAATATATATATCCGTACCGAAATGGTTAAATCATACCTATATCATTTTGACTCATTTAACTAACTCTATATCTCTTACCGCTTACGAGATTCCCATGCTGTTCACGATTACTGGGACGCCCTGTATACTAATTACGTTTTTTTTTTAAATGCAGGAGTCGGAGTAGGGAGTCGGAGTCGGGATTCGGAGTCGTGTGTCGAAGTCAGGAGTCGGTTTAAAAAAATACCGACAGGAGTCGGGAGTCGGTTATTTTTCTGCCGACTCTCCATCCCTGCATAATGGGCGTTTACACAAAAAAATAAAACTTGATAAAATATTTTTTAAATGATAATCTGATCTATAAAGTTTATTCTCAACCACCAAAAATTTAAAAAAAATCGTCCAGTTCCGAGAAATAAATTTTTAAAATGCCCTTTATATTTCAAATTCTGAAACGCGCTGTGATTGGCCGTGACGTCACTCTCCGCACAGTCCATGTGCAGCGGACTAGTTCCTATGCATCGCATAATGACAAGTTGTTATAATATTTTAATATAATATGTTTTTTCTTTTATTAACTATGTATATTATTGCAATGTACGTAAATTATTATTGTGACAAGTTCTACACCTTTTTTTTGGGATATTCAGAACAAATAAAGATTATTATTATTATTATGTTAGGCGCAAAGCGCGCGATGAAGACGCCGCAGGGGCGTACTTTGGCCGTCGATTGTGAATAATAAACGTAATCGAACAACAATTACAATTTATTATAATGAATAAAATACAAACAGTACTGCCTTTTAACAGTATTAGCAAAATAATGATCTCAAGCCAACCCCGAGACCCCTCAGGGTGGCTTAACAACATATCTTAAGTGTTTTTAACATAAACAAATATGACATTCCTGGACCAGGAATATTTGTGTTCAAATATTCTTTACGTATACAGTATTGCGAGAGGTTTTAACTAGTTGTTAGTTTAGTGTATATTTCATTATAAAACAAAGCAACTGTGTAAGTAAATTAATTATTTTGTAGAAATAATTCGATATTACTAAGGTCATTTAACAGGTGAAAATATGAACAAAAAGTATGTTTCAGTTTATTGTTTAATAATAGGTGATTGTAAACATTAAAAAAATGTATCTACTACTCTTTTAGTCATAGCTATATCTAAAAAACTTACAAAATTAATCTTAAATTCGAGGTAAATAAAATATGGGCTATATATAATAGTAGATAATTGATAAAGTTGGTTTCTCCTGTTGTTTGATTATAGGTTAAATAAACGAAAAGTTGCTGGTTTTCAAACAGGTTTATTCGTTGCAAATTCTTTTTTTAAAAAAGATCCGACATGTTTCGCCGATGTTATTTTATCGGCATCCTCAGGGCTAAAAATTATATATATAATTTTTCGGATCTTTTTTAAAAAAAGAATTTGCAACGAATAAACCTGTTTGAAAACCAGCAACTTTTCGTTTTTTTAATAGTAGATAATGTTCAATTCAATGATTCTACTATATTAATTTGAACTTATAAGTTTTGAATGTTATCAGTTTTATTCTTAGATCATATAAAAAAAGGTATATGGCTTTTTGTAAAACAAGCACTGTTAGTTCAGTATAAATATAATACAAATTTCATAAACGAAGCAACAGTGCTTTAAGACTAATCAGCATTTTTAATCAAACATATAAACATGCACCAAATAGCACACTACAAATAAGTATTGTTTAAAACTGCAGATTTTTTTGTTGGAAAGTAATAGGCTGCTTCATATTACATATTATTGCCATATGATTAATGCTTAATGCTAATGATAATGCTTAATGATAATGTTTTTCACTTTAGTGTATTTTTTTTGCATAAATACTATTTAATATATTTTTTAGTTTATTCAAATTTTAAATCGTCTTCGCAACAATATAATTTAGTTTTTTCGCTTACGTCGGAAATACAACGTCTTGCTGCATCAAACTATTTTTTTCTTTTGGTGGAATTATCCGGAACAGCAAGAAACAATTTTTTTGGGTTTTTTGTAGAAGTGGTCTTACATTCAGGCACAAAACACCACTTTCTTCTGTACGACGACATGGTTGCGTTATATTTACAACAAGCACACACGTGTGATTTGCCTCATCGAGGAGTACGTACGGAGTGTGACGTCATTTCTCGTGCGCATCGTTCAAGCCGTTTACGGCGCAACTTGCCGCGGGAAAACTTTAATCGTTAATAATAAATAAACGAAGTTGATTTAAACAATTTTAACTTCACATATGATATTCTGAACACCAAATCTATCAAATTATGAAGAAATTAAAAATTAGTGTAAACGCCCATTCCTTTTGAAAATACTAATAAGTGATAATTGAAACGTTCATTTGGGTTAACTAAAATTTTTCACTACTTCCACTGCTGTAAGTTAATAAATTTAACGCTATGTTCTGATCAACTTGACTTTGACAACAATTAGACCTTAAATGATAGGCAAAGAACTAAATAATATCGAGGCGCAAATTTTGTTTTTCACAACCCATTAGTTTTTTTTTTAATTCTTAATAAATTCAGTTTCGCCCGCGTATCACATGCGGCTGAAGAACAACACAACTTGGAAATAAACTCGGTGAACTTGTTATTCTGGAGCAGCGAAATATATCCTTATTTATTTAAGCCTATCTATCATGACAGGCGTAGTAATACGGAGTAGTTAACACAGCTCGCGGCATTCCCCGAAATATAAATACATAAATAATATCGCTAAACCAATATCGCAAAAGCCGTCTTAATGGATTTCGGTTCAAGTGTCGTCTAATTAAAAGTTAACAAGGTTGGATTTTAATTGGAAGAAGTTCAGAGTGGAGAAAAAGGGCTTCAAAAAATTGTAATCTTGGAGAACAAAGCTTGTACTTGAATCTCGACTAAGGTGGAGACTAATTGTCAAGGATCGAAGAGTGCTGAGTGGCTGTGGGCTGAAATTAAATCTGTCGTCGGATGTTTTATCCCCTGTACGAGACTAAATGATGATTACATCGAATGACTTTTGTGTTAGGTATTATACACAGGGCCCAGTGGCGGATCTTGATTTTGTGGGGCCCCAGGCGCAACCTGATCTGGAGGCCCCCTATTAAGATGGTTCACTAAAATGAACAATGCAGAAAAATCATAACGTTTTTTATTTTTAGAACCAACAAAAACATAAACAAAAAAAATCAAATACGGAAACAAAAAAATATTATCAGGTACCAGAAAAAAAATCACATTCACATTTAAAAGAAAAAATCCCATCTCAGGTAAAAAAATCACAGTAAAATTTTGCATCATACAGTACAGGTGGTCCAAATTCGATGGGACTACAATGGGTATCTCGCTTAATAGTCAACATAGAGAAACGGTTAAATTACTAAAAATGTGCAGTTTTGTTTAGAACAAACTCAAAACAGTTTTCAAAAATATTCTATCATTTCCGGTTTTTGAATTATTAATGAAAAACTGTTTTTTTGTTATATTTATAATGTGTCATATCTCCCTTATTGTTTTAAATATCGAAAAAGTTTATAAAGATTATTTTTAGATATTTTTATGTAGATTTTGATAGTAGGTACTAAAAAAAATATTTTACGCTCGCCGTTAAAAAGGTACTCCCTCCGTCCCATTTCACACAAAAATTTGTCCGAAAATAAGAGTCCCATTTTAATTTAACAGTGTTTTTCAAGACTAAGGATCAATGCTAAGGATTGAAGAACATTAACAACGAAAAAAAAAACAAAATAAAAGTTTTACTGACCATTGCAAAAAAACAAAACACCATTATTTACAAAATTACTTAAATTAATCATGTTGACGGAATATTGTCATTGTTTCTTGTGAACATTTTAAAGATATTAGCAGTTTCGATTCTCTTCTTAGTTTTTCCTTTTGAAAGGCTCATATTTTTGTCTAAGGTATTTTACCTTTATTTTCTGTTTATGATAATTGATAATCTAAGATAAATTAGTTATTGAGTTTAAGATGCTAATAATTACGTTCATTATACACTGAAGCATGTGTTACATTTTAAACAAAGATAGTATGTTGCGTTTTAGTTCTTGGTTTCGTTGGAGGCAGGTAAAGTGACCCAAAACTGTTTATATTATGTATCGGCCAGACGCAACCCCTTGCGGGGGGCACTCGAGATATACAGTTCACTTTCGACAGTCTTTAGTATAAGTTGTTAGAATTATACATGTTACGTGTATGTGATGCTATGTGGTTATAAGATGAAGGGTTGGCTAGCCATTGTGTAGTGCATGTAGTATGCGATTGTATTATATGGCCTTTATTATCGTAATACTGCAGTTATTGGTGTTTATTATGTTATTGTGTTATTGTGTTTTGGATTGCAATCATTTGGTAATGTACTAATCATGCTGCTAATTTCTCTCCATTTCTCCATACCGAGTGCTGGGGAATGTGAGTCTATGCTGTGTGTCCTGGCTCACACCCCCAGCCGTAGCTGCCCTATGGGGGGTGCCTCTGGGTGGTGGGTCTATGCTGTGTGTCCTGGCCCACACCTGGCCGCAGCCGCCCCATGAGGGTACACCTGGGTGATGAGGCGCAGTAAGCGTAGGAATCCGGTCGAAACGCCGGAGGGTCCACCCAGGTGCCATCAAAGCATGCCAACGGTACCCAACGTGACCAGAGAGTCTGATAGCTGTTGTCCAGGTTGCTGAGCTGGAGTGTTGTCCAGGAGTTGTATTGGATTGAGATCCAGGGTGTATGTTGATACACATGCTAATTTATATAATGCGTGGGACGCCATGCTTTGCCTTTCAGCTTTGTGTGCGAGTGAGACCACCTTGTTGCTTTATGCTTGGCTTTAGTGGAGATTTATGTATGTTACTATAATATGGTGATGGGCTTATATTATCCCTGGCGATCCAGCATCACACGCGGGGGTGGGTTCCCCCCGGTGAGTACATAATTGTTACTAATTATTAAATGTTATCAGTGGCACAAGCTTCTTTGTTTTATGTACGCTGCATACACCTTTGCACCAATCGCTTGGCTTCAGCCTCTGCCTGCCTCGGGAACCCGATAGTACCCTAATAAATAACACTAAACTTGTAAGTAAAATAATGCGAACCATGTAAACTAAAGTAGTTAACGCCCCAGTTATTAAGTATTCAAAAAGGCATCCTAACACTTTTTAAAATGAGGTATTTTATAACTATTCGCCCCATTTTCCCGTACAACACAATATCCATACAACTTTGCACCGTTAGAAGAATATTGTCGAATTGGTATATTCATAATCCTCAAATACTTTATAAACACTTTGAATGAACTCATCAATTGTATTTGGTGCATGCTGATGCTGCAAAGATTGTATGGATGCAAAAAATTCCAATTGTAAAACATTTAAGTCAGGACTGTACGATCCGTTTTTTATATTTTTCTACTCCTAGTAAATAAAAAAAAACAAATTTTTCAAATGGGACTCTTATTTTCGGACACAAACTCACCTTTTTTTAAATGGAAGCTATAGTTGGCTATAACCTATTTAAATTCCTTATTTTTTCCCTTTCCAAATATATTAGAGTTGATGTATTTATTTTCAATAATACGCAAGTTATGAAGGTTTTTTAAAAATTTTTAAAGATGAGAAACAAAAAGCAGGTTGTGAAAACAAAGGAAAATCGGAAAAGATAGAATATATTTGACAACAATTCTGAGTTTGTCCCAAAAAACTGCACATTTTTGGTACATTAACCGTTTCTCTATCTTGACTATTAAGCGAGATGCCCATGTAATTCCATCGAATTTGGACCACCCTGTACAGTACATCGGCTTGCAGTGCACTGTAATCAGATGCAAGCAGGGTTGCAAGTTTTGGCGATTTGGAACCAAATTGGCTATCATTTTTGTTTAGTTTAACATGTTTTTTTTTTTAAATTGGCATCTGAAGACTGAAGAGAACAAAGCCGCATGAGTTAGTTTAAGTGTTCAAAAAGCAGAGTACAGTGCGAAAAGTATAGTGCCGTGTGCAAATTAGCAGAAACTCAAGGACACCAATGGGTGAACTTTAGAATTTAAGTTTTTAGTTCTAAGATCTGAGAAATAAATTAATGGTTGGTCTCTTACAGACCAGTTTTAATATTTAAGGACGCCACAAGCGTAGTTTAAGAAAAAAAAAAAAAAAAAAAATTGGCATCAATGGCTGGCTATTACACAATACCCACTATGAAAATAGGTTTTAGAAGATATTACAATTTGCCTACAATTATTATTTTATAATTCTCATATTAACAGACAATAAAAATTTAATTTTGGTTTTTGAGGATGACGAACCCAACGATTCTGAGGCCCCCTTTTTGCCGAGGCCCGAGGCGCGCGCCTCATGCGCCTGTGCGGTAATCCGCCACTGACAGGGCCGCATTTACCATTAGGCGCATGAGGCGCATGCTCGGGGCCTCGCTTTCTGAGGGGCCTCACTTTATTTACCGCTACTGTAAACAAAGAAAAAACGAAAATAAGAAACTTATTAACTTGACAATGTATTACTGTTCAGACTCTGGTTCAATGTCTAGCTCTAGCGCATGGGTGACGCCATTGGCTTAGCCAGGAAAATATGGCATCATAAAGATTTGGGCATCCTGCGATAGTCAAACTTCATACGTTTACAATTGCCAGTACAGTGGTAAAACAGGTGACCAGCGAGAACACAATCAAAACCAACGAGTCGTTTTAGAAATGATAAAGGGATTAGATAAATCAGTGTTGCAGTTGCACATTTTTGTATTCCAAAGACAAAACATCATTCCGCAGTTTATTAGTTTCATATTCCAAATTCTCGCGTGTTATGTATTCCGTTAATTCAGCAAATTAGATGTATGAGCCGCGCGGGGCTAAATATACTCCGCGGGTGAAATGCAGTAATTTATGGAGATTCCGCATAAAAATCATTAGGAAAAGTAAAGAAAAATTAAGGAATTATTGCAGTGACGGCAGAAGAGTAAAGTCTTGTAGTGACGTGTGAATATAACCAATGATGTATATAATATGTAAATAAATAGTTTTAAGCTAAACATCATTTTATTAAGCGATTTCCTTGCAACAAAATCCACAGTTTTGAAGTAGTTTCAGGTTGATTTAGTAAGTATATAAAACCCGGGGTAAAAGCGAAACATCCCACGTTAACACTGGTGGCAGCGAGTGCGCGATTTTTTATTTTTTTTTGAAAATTTGTTGCAAGAGAATAAGTGTAGGTGTTTAGTACACTTATTCGTGAAAAAATCGTTTAGTAAAATTTTGTTTCTGCTAATTTAGAAGAAAGTTTTAGTGGGTAGTTAAGTGTAGAATATTCAACAAATATGCCGTTGGACGAAAGCCAATTGAGTGCTGTAAGCGAGGTGACGACAGCAAATTTAAGTGGCTTATAAAGTACAATTGATATTTTTACTGGTTCGTCAAATGGACAAAAGGTAAGGGATTTTTTAGAATCAGTTGACGACATCGCGGAATTAGCATTATGGACGGACGCGGAACAAGTAGCTGTAGCCAGATTGCGAATGCGGGACTATGCAAAAGAATGGTTAAGAGCTAATCCTGAGGTGAAATCGCTTAAGGCAGTGGTTTCCAACCTTTTTGTACCTACGCCCCCCTTTTTCAAAAAAAAATTTTTGCGCCCCCCTAACTTTTTGTTATAATCTATTTTCATAAATACGGTTCTGATAAATAAGAATTATTTAATGGACTACAAAACAATACACCATATTCTGTATAAACAAAGTTCGTTTTGTTTGTTTGTATTAAAAAATTATATTTTGGTAACAGCTGCGCGCCCCCCTAGCAATAGCCGCGCGCCCCACAGGTTGGAAACCACTGGCTTAAGGTATGGGCTATCTTTAGGCAAAAGTTACTTCAAGAATTTGCACCGCCCAGCGTCCCCGTGCAAGCGGCACAAAAATTCGCAAATTGTTTTTAGAAGGTTGGTGAATCTGTGCGACAATATGAGACAAGGTTAAAAATGGCGGGCATGGCCAATCTTAGGCTTACGAACGACAAAGCCGCAAATAAAATCCGCTTGGAAGTTTTGCAGGACAGTTTGTTTACCCAATTTTGTGCAGGTGTTAATAAAAATCTCCAACGAAAAATTTTGTCGAGCTCAGCATCAACGTTTAGTGAGGCAGTGGAAGTTGCAAAGAAGGAAGAAAATGTCGAAAAGTTATTAGGAAATAGGACTGCATCAGTTCATGCAATATCTGCAGCAAGTGGACAGACGCCGAGGACCAGTTTTAGTCAAAAACAACATTTTTCACCGCAAACAAAACAGCCTCCCTTGTACAATAGCCGACAACAACAAGGCAAATCTGGTAACAGTCCCTTTAATTCTAATTATCAAAATTTTGGTAGAAAACAAACGCGTTATTGTGTTTGTAATAGTGTAGGTCATATCGCGAAATTTTGTCCATCTAAACCAACATTTTCTTGTTTTAATTGTGGTAAAGCTGACCATATAGCAAGAAATTGTCCAAGTAAGCAACAGGGAAACGGCAACGACCTGTCGGCAGTACCCCGTGCCGGCAGAGTTCAGTAGTCACAAAACTGCAAACGTCAGATTCAGTGTCAATGGTAGATGACGCGAACAATTACCCGTGTGTCGCTAAGTTCAATGTAGGTGAAAATTCACGCAATTTTTTAGTGGACACTGGAGCTCAAGTTTCAATTTGTAAAAAACACGTAGTCGAGGGGAAACCAATTTCAAAATTTGGTAGAAATAAGCACATTCATGGCATCGAAGGCCGTGGATTGCCTATTGTAGGGTTCACCGATGTTAAGTTACAAACATGTGGTCAGCAGTTTTTAGATAATTTTGTAGTATGTGATGATAACTTAGCATTGGACACGGACGGACTGTTAGGGTTAGATTTCTTATTCGAAAACAAAGCACGAATAGATTTGCAGGACCGTACTCTGGAATTAAATGATCACAAAATTCCGTTGTTATCGAAAGTAGAAGCGAAAGTAGAAAAATTGCAATTGCATAATTGTAATAATGTAGATGTTTCTGATTCGATTATTTCAGATGCCCCAGTAGTAGTAGACAGTAGTGACAGTAGCAGTGTTTCGCCTAAGGACGAAACATGTAGAGTAGTTGAAGAGGATAATATTTTTATCACTCTTAAAGAAGATTTAGAGGTACCGGCTAGATGTGAGGCCGTGTGCATAGGCTTGCAAAATAAATATTTTGCAGGTGATGGGTTAATTGAACCCGTAGATGTAGGAGTAAACGGAGTCTTGTCAGCTCGTTTACTTGTTAGCAGTTGTAGTAGTAGTTTGGAAGTACCAATCAGATTGGTAAATATTTCAGAAGGTTCGGTAAAAATACCGGCAAAAACTGTTGTAGGTAAAGTAGAATTAATTGATGTAGGGGACAATGTGATCAACGATAATTTTTTCACGATTCTTGAACTTGCAAAAGATTTGACAGAGAAGAATTTAACATTGCTTATTACAGTACGAAAAAACAAACCATGAAGTAGTAGATTCGCGTAGAAGAGACTTCTGTTTCACCAAATTTGGCTATCAAGACGACGCTATTTTGGTGTTTTATTGCCACAAAGGGAAAAAACTATAAAGCTACTATCAACCAGGGCTGTGGAGTCGGAGTCGGAGTTTGGGAGAAATTTCTGGTCAGTGGAGTCGGAGTCGGAGTCGGAAAAAATGTACCGACTCCGACTCCGACTCCGAGTACAACAAAAAAATGCGAGGTGGTCCTTTGCCGCAAAATTAACTCAAATTTTAAATAATTTTTTTATACTTATTTTTTTTTTCTTATATTACACACCATAAAATGTCTTAGTATTTAATTTTCCCGGAGTCGGAGTCGGAGTCGGAGTCGACCTACTACAATTATCAGGAGTCGGAGTCGGAGTCGGAGTCGACTTTTTTTTCCCCGACTCCGCAGCCCTGCTATCAACTACACATAAAACTGGTGAGATTTCTGAAGGTGACAAGTAGGAGTGGGCGAAATCGAATATCGATATCGATATTTTGATAAAGGAGAACTAAGAGTTACTAAAAAACTGTAAAAAGAGGCTGTTGACCTAAAACAAAGGCTCGTCGCCCTCATTTTTGTTGTCAATACCAACAAATATTGAGAACATATTGAATAACATTGAATGTCGGTATGTCGATGTCGATATATTGACAAAATTATATCGATATTAATCGATATATCACCCAACCCTAATGACAAGAAGAAACCACAAATAATAATTGACTATAATAAATCAAAATCAGATGTAGATCTCATGGACAACCTTGTTCGAACAGATACTGTGAAAAGATAAACACGAAGATGGCCTGTTGCAGTTTTTTTTATATTCATTTGCGATAAGTGAATTTTGAACGGAAAGCTATTTAGACATAAATATGTATTAGATATGTTTGACATATTTTTAAAGAAATTTGTAGATCTAGACAAGTATATGACTAGCGTTAACAGAATTTTACAAACCCAGGAATGACTTTGACAGGAAAAATTTTATTGACGGAGTCAAACAATTCTCAGTTATGATAAAAAAAGACATTTTTACAATTAATAATGTGTACAAATTTAGAAACGATGGATAAACGTTCCTGAATGTAAAAATATGCCTTTTTACTTTCGCCATACGTAGTATGAAGAAAGTAGGTATTGTGATCGCGAAAATGTTCGAATTCCAGATTTCGACGGATATAGACGTTTTGAGGTCCCCTGAATCCGTTTTGACTATTTTCGCGATGACGTCCGTATGTGAGTATATGCTTGTGTGTATAGGCGTGTATGCGCGTGTGTGTATATGTGCCAGATGTTAATAAAATAATTTTTTTATAGTATCTTTCGATAGAGCCTTTAAAAGTATTCTACAAAGTGCGTGCAAATGTTTAATTTTTCAAACAATAAATAATATACAGGCTGTTTAAGTTGAAACGACAACCCTAAATTAAATAAAAACAGTGATAAATAAAAAAATTCTGATTATGCAGAATTGTAGTCTATGTTAAGGTCTATTAAAAACCCCAATAAATTTTTTTAGTAAATTTAAAATTACGAAATTATTTTTAAAAAATTTCTCGAAAACGGCTCCAACAATTTTTTTCAAATTTTAGTATGTTAAAGAGTTTATTTTTCTCTTAATGCTTGCACTCTTCGAACAAAATGAAGACATGAGCGAAGAAGTCCATTTCCACTTTAATGGGGCCGTCAACAGACAAAATTGTCGGTATTGGGCTGCTGAAAATCGGTGACAGTTACACGAAAAACCGCTGCATAGCCCGAAGGTGGCAAAGTTTACCCAACGTAAAATTGTGTCATGAGCGGGAACAGAGTAATTTCTATGAATATTGAATCTGCGGCGAAACTCGCGCTGAACCGCGGTGCTCTAGTGTCCACGGCTCCATGTTAGTTGATAATAGAATGCTTTGAGCTAAGGAATTAAATGACACCTGTCACACGACGCTACCTTTCTTAATGGCCGTGTACTAATCAATTTAAAAACAGTCGGTTCCCGTGCCCCACCCTGTATTTTAAGAAAAGTTTAAAATAAAAATACTGTTAATAGTTTGACAACATATTTTATGTTATATCATTTTATATTTTATGTTCAGAATAGTTTTATTTTCATGTGTTTTTTGTAATGCTGGATATTTTTTGTAATATTTTTATTTTATATATTATACCGGGTGTAACTGAAATCAGGCTCACCCTCTTTTTTTTCTTTAGTTTTGAATTTAGACAAATGAAATTTTAGACATGTAACATTTGCAAAAAACTGGATTATTTGAACTTTTGTTTCACTTCCGGTTTCGCCGGAAATGACCATAACTTTGTTATTTTAAATGGAACACCCTGTATATTTTTAAATTTTTGGAAAGAGGAAACGATTTTGGATACAACTGTACCATTTTGGTTAATTTTTATAACCTCAAATAATTTTTTGACAAAAATAAACATTTTTATTAAGTGTGCCGTGACCCGCATAAATTAACGCATAAATTAAATTTTATTTTGTCAACAACAAGTGTCCGAAAAACGGTTTTGTAAAAAAACACAAAAAAGCATTTGTTTTGTTGCCATTTGGCACAGTCAACTTTGATTATTAGGATATCTTACTAAAATCTTACAATAATTTGAAATTTTTAATGCCTGCTCCTAATAAAAATACCAAGTTATTGGTGTTGTTGAATTCGCCAGAAAATACTCTATTTAAATGCCCGCATGAGCCACCATCGTTCCATTTAAAAAAATTGATTTTTTGTCAAAAAACCAATTTCGCAACCTTTAAGGTCTATTAAAGCAGCCCAAATGTCAATTAAAATTTACAAAACCGTTTTTCCGACACTTTTTGACATAATAAAATTCAATTTATGCGGGTCACGGCACACTTAATAAAAAATTTAATTTTTGTCAAAAAATTATTTGAGGTTATAAAAATTAACCAAAATGGTACAGTTGTATCCAAAATCGTTTCCTCTTTCCAAAAATGTAAAAATATACAGGGTGTTCCATTTAAAATAACAAACCGGAAGTGAAACAAAAGTGTACCTATGTTCAAATAATCCAGTTTTTTGCAAATGTTACATGTCTAAAATTTCATTTGTCTAAATTCAAAACTAAAGAAAAAAAAGGGGGTGAGCCTGATTTCAGTTACACCCGGTATATTGTTATTTTATATTTTTATTTTATATTGTATTATAATAATATTACATAAAAAAATATTACGTTGATGGCTGTTAACTAATATATTGTATGAAACTAATTGGGATAGTTTAGGCTTCAACTATCTCAATCAGTTCCATAATAAATAAATGTATATAAATATATTTATTTTTAATATGGTTTTCGGAATTTATCCGGGTAATATTTAAATTGGCTCGACGTTTCGGCAAGCTCTCACTATAGGGGAGACGCGGATAAACTCCGAAAACTGTACTAAAAATGTTAGTAAACGTAAAAATCTAAAAAGAAACAATATACAGGGCCGTGCGGTAGATTTTCTCAGTATGATGCAAGTCTTCGAAATGCCGTCCTTAAATGTTTTTGTTTTTAAGTAACCTTTGATTGGGATTTTTTTTCAAACTGCACAAAATGTACGAATGCTATTTTAAAATAATGATAACAACTATCAACTACAACAATCTACTACAGTTTTACCCTTTTAACTTTAACTTTACCGAATTCGTTAATTAGGGATGTGTAGTCTAGAGTGGCAGCCAATGTAGATTTAATAGAAATTAATGACAGATTTCTAAATTTTGTTTGGCTTATTGAACTTCTTAAGTAGTGTTTTGTTAATTTTAATTTGGGAAAACTTCTTTCCCCACTAGCTACAGGGAGTCTTAATAAAATTCTCAGAGTTACAACAGTATTCGGATACAAAGTAATTAAGTTATTTTGGCACAAATAATTTAAAACATCCAAAGGTTTCATAGAATATGGTAGCATTCGTAATTCTTCTTGAAGATCATTTGCATTTATATCTGATTCATTTTCGACCGAAAGTATTGACTGGAGACTGGTACAATAATTTTCTAGCGTTTTCTCATCTATATCCTCGAGTTTGAAATGTCATATAAAAACTGAAAATTTTTGCTATGGGTTTCCAGAAGTGTGAATCGTTCATTCAGAGAATTAAGGGTAATGTCCAGAATATAAACTAACATTAAAACCAATGTAGAAAAGCGTTGCGTAAAGATTTTTGGCAATCACGAAGAGAAAGTCTCTCCGGGTAATTCACAAGTGGTAAATAAGCTGAGTTAAGCAGCGCAAAGAGCTGTATAGTGGGAAGTATAAAATTTCAAAGAACTTGTACGTATGAACAATAAGCAACAAGGAGTTAGTAAATATCCTAACCTTATAGTGAATCTTTTCATGTATGGAATATCAAAGATAGATGGCGATATACTTTACGTTATTCTTACGTTTGCGTCACTTGTGAATTACCCGGAGAGACCTTCTCTTCGTGATTGCCAGATTTTTAATAATGGTTCAAATTGTATTTTGATTTCACTGCTTATGCCGCCCCCTTACAGTGCCGCCTGATGCGGCCGCCTCTCTGCATCATAGCACGGCACGGCCCTGACAATATAATATAAATATATATAATAATATGGTTTACCGATAAATTACCGGTAAACCGGTTTTAATTGACAGTTTTACCGAATTACCGGTAATTCAAAAAGTCGGTAAATTTACAATCCCTAGTATTTACGGTGATCGCTTCCAGAAAGGTATGAATATGTGTAAGGTAATTCCGGGAGATATGCCCCACTGGGAGAGATGCTTCGGTTGTTCTATTTTCGCATGCTAATGACAGATGCCAAAATTTGTACTGTATTATTGTTCCGTAACAGTTGCTATCTGGAAGGCATACTGCCGTTGGCAAAAATTTCGGGTGGTGTGCGGTTGTTAAGAAAATTAAGATGAGTTCAACGATTTTAACATGGCGCTATAATGTAGTAATAACTTAAAGATACCGGCAATTCGAAATTTATTATTTTTCATGGAATACTTTTAGCCAGCTTCTCAAATACATTGTTAAGGTTATTATTGCAATAAAATACACCGGTATCTTTTAAGTTCCATATTTTTCCCCCCCTGGGGCATCTAACCCGTACTAAAAGGAGAGTTGCCCCATTTTATCGAGGTACAGATGACCCGGTGGAACATCTATTCCTTATACGCAATACAGCAACAACTAATCAATTTATTAATTAATACTGTAACACAAGCATCCTAGAACGACTATATTGACATTATTTATGAAAATAAACTATGTTCAGATATGCCTACGGACGTATAAGAGGAAAACATCTGATAAAACCAGAAGGCAATGGTCTTCAGAACAATTCAGAGAAGAATTAAGAAAAACAAAAACTTTTTAACATATGTTCAGGGACAAATCCCTTAGCTAGGATGACCAACCATAGCAAAGGGATAATATTTTTGTAATAGTTAGGTAGTAAGTCAAGTTGCAAAATACATTCTAATTCAAGTTCTCATTTGACCACATGTATTAATTAATTCGATACAAGTTCTCATTCAATATCAGTCAAGTTGTAATCTTAAACAAACTTCTTGGTTCTGTAAATGAATTACATTAAAAAAAATTAAAGCCGACGTCGAGCTAAATATTTTAAGAAGTCGAAGAAGCAGACTAAGCGTCGAAACGTTCGTCCTTCTTTACCGTCGTTATCGTCGTCGTACATAACGACGTCGTAAGTGTGTTAAGTTGATATGATCAATCGAGTGTACGATTCGTAAAATATCAACAAAAATACATTTTGGATTAAATATTTTTGGTTTCATTGATCGTTTAAGGCCGGGGCATCACTACCATTTATATGGGGCATCTCAACCGCACTGTCGGGAGAGATGGCCAAAAACATGGTTTTGCTTAATTTTTTTTTTTTGTAAACTTCCGGTCGTAATATTCAAATTTTGAACACGTGCGTTATTCTTAATTGAATTGGCTATGCATATCCATTTTTTCGGAGACTACAAAGTCAAAAATTCTTAATAGGTGATTTGGCCTTGGGTGGGGCAACTGTCCCGGAATTACCTTAAGTAAGTATTCAGCAAGGTGGCGGTGAATTTGAACAATACTTGGAGATACGTTTTGTAGTTTTGTCTTCCTATTTTTAAGACTATAATTGTTTTCCACGGCACATATATAAGAAATCCAACTTATTGTTACATTTTTTATGTGTTAATTTTGCACTAAATAAAAATTTTGTGAGACCCAACTTATTTCTATTACACTTTTCTTTTTTTCCCTCATTAGTTTTGCATTAAAATCAACTTATTATCATCATTGAATTCAAAAAACAATTCCCCACCAGAATTAGTCTAGAAAGCTTCATAGTTTCTCAAATCCTCCAAAAGGCTTTTAAATATTAGAGATTCTGGAATCTCTATCTGGAAATTGATCACCGTAAATACGCACAGCTTCACAACTATTTTTTTGTGCGATCGTACTAGAAACAGCTGTTTGACGGACGCGTTAGCAACCATAAAGTACTGCATTACCGGCGTTATCCTTAGCAACAGCCGTAAAAGTTACTTTTCAGGCCGTTACTCTTAGCAACGGCTGAAAAAGTAACTTTTACGGCCGTTGCTAAGGAGAGGGCCGGTAATGCAGTACACACGCCGTCATCTGTCAGTGACAGAATGTCACGTAGTTTCTAACCCTAACCTATAATTTTGAAAATTACTAAAAATTTAAATTGTTTTTAATTCGATCGCACAAAAAATGTAATATGCACCTCGGCCAAAACGTACTTTTTGGCCTTGATACATAAATAACTATTATTGCATTCGAAATACACTTGTAACATATCGGTGAGTTGATTGTTACTCATAATTTTGTGTTAAATACAACAAAATAGAAAATTGGACCAACAAAAATACCACAATGACATTTAAATCACATTTGTTGATTAAGATTTTTTTTTGTTTTCCACGGCACGCTTGAAAATTTTGTGAAACCAAACGTATTTTAGTTAAACTTTTATTTTTTATTTCTCATTAGTTTAGCACTAAAATTAACTTATGATTACATCATTGTATTCAGAAAAAAAGTGTCTACCAGATTAAGTAAAAAAAAATAATGGATGGTGCTATTTGAAAAAAAAAATTGACTATCGTTTGACATTTAAGTTCAACTTGAAAAAAATTGAAATCCAATTCAGTTTATAGTATTTGAGGAGCCATTTCATTTAGTTTTTTGTTCATCAAAATCGGACCACAAACAACGGAGTTACAGCTTGCGGCGTTTTTTGTGTGACACCCTGTATATGACTAAAATTTGATTTATCTAAAATCAAAACTAAAGAAGAGAAAAAGGTTGTACCAGAAACCAGAACTCAGTCACGCCCGGTATAGAATTTTGTTATTTTCTATGGAATGTTTGAATCATTTCATAATGCATTTATTGCGTATCCGTAGTAATTGCATGTTGCATAAAAACTACTTGCACTTGCACAAACAGATTTGTAATTAACTCGTGGGAATATGATATTATTTGCCTGGTCGCTGAGTGGAAGGGATATATGTATTCTGTTTTCACTCTACCGCGTCTATACAAAGTCCGGCAAATAAGCATAAGCACGCCTCCACGGTGGAGGGAGAAAACTAATGGAGGGAGCGCTTGTGTTCGGTTATGAAGACTATTTTGATCGGCTATTTCCGGAAAGTACCCCTTTATTTCAAATTTCTGCATTGCACTTTAGGCAAACTTTAACTGCTCTTATTTATTTACTACTTGATAATAAAAATCAAACATTATGCCAACGTGTTCTGCATTTGCTTGCAAATTTAGTGACGGGCGTAAAAAAGGTTCTGTATAAATAAAGCTTTTAAGAAAAAAATTTGCTAAATTATAACTTCCCAAAAAGTGCTGGTAAAAAAAACTACAGGGGTCGCACTTTTCAACCTGTTATGAAGGTTGAGATAATTGAAAATATTACTGTAGGAAACCTTTTAGCAAGAAAAAACATCTACCAAAAAACATTTATGCCCGGTTTCTCCGACACATCTCAAGATCGAACTTATATAAGCCCGCCTTATATTTAAGACCGTCTCAAGATACCAATGCGTTGCACAGAAAACATATTCCGGAATCTGTTAGACATCTCAGCTAAGTTAGAACTCGGTTTGGCAACGTTGCAAGAAGTCGGCACATTTTAGCGGCAGATTGAAATGGCAAATTTTCATTGGCCATTTACATCACAGCTGTTAAAACGGCTCCCTGTGACATCTTGTTGTTGCTATCAGCTGTTAGTCACATATAAAGTTACAGTTAGGTGTTTATTATTTTATTTTGTGTTGAAATGGCGGAAAAAAAAAAGAATAAATTATACCATGGAGGAAAAACAATTATTAGTTAGCTTGGTGGAAGAAAATAAAATAAATAGATTATGTATACAGGGTGTTTGAAATTCGAGTTTAAGCATGGGGTTCTCGCTTATTATAATAGCTAGAGTATAGGTTTCAATTTGGCAAAGTTGCTAAATTTGGTGCTCATTAATAATCCAAAGAGAAATTGGAAATATCTCAAACGGGGTCCGAGAAAATTAGGAAAAACTGGAAAATACGATTTTTGAAAATCGTCTATAACTCCTTTGGAGTATGAAATATTTGAAATGTGTAAAAACATTGCCGGAGCAACTTTTTAAGCCGAATCGGATGGTAGTCACAAATTTTTCTTAGATCGATTCGTTTTTATTTTATGACAACCAACTTTGTTTTTGCTTATGGGCGCAACTTTTGCTATTTACATTATCAAATAGCATTTATTTTTCTAAATCCATTGATGTTATCACACATGGTATTTTACTTTTTCTTTTATTGTCAAATTATAAAAAATACGTTTTAAACAATAACCATTATAAATCAGGTTGGCCGGTCATTGTAGTTTATGTTGTTTCCATGACAACCGATCAACAATCTAAAAGTTTTAAAGGCCTGTTAGTCGTAAAAATGAACTTTAATAAGAAAGAAAAACGCGATATGCTGCCCATCAGAAAAAACAAAGTTGGTTGTCTAAAACAAAAACGAATCGACCTAGAAAAAATTTGTGACCACCATCCGATTCGGCTTAAAAAGTTGCTTGGGAAACTTTTTTACACATTTAAAATATTTCAAACTCCAAAGGAGTTATAAACGATTTTTAAAAATCGTATTTTCCAGTTTTTCCTAATTTTCTCGGATACTGTTTGAGATATTTCCAATTTCTCTTTGGATTATTAATGAGCACCGAATTTAGCAGCTTTGCCAAATTTAAATTTATACTCTAGCTATTATAATAAGCGAGATCCCCATGCTTAAACTTGAATTTCAAACACCCTGTATACTCCAATTGAGGCTCAATTTGATCTAAGATCACAATAACTGTCTCTTTTGTGAGGCGAAAACGCATAAAAAACGATCGTATTCGAAATCCGTAAATGGATTTGCGCGAACAAATCGCCTTCGAGGAATTACAGGGTCGTACAAGTCATCATCTATCATATTTATAAAGTCAATATCCATATTTAAACTTAAACCACAATTTAAACAAACACTTAACTACAAACAAAGCAAATACAAGATACTTTTAGGTTATGTACTCCAGCTCAAGTTCTAGTAAACAGCGACTCAAGATGTGAGCTCAGCTCAAGTCGAATATGTTCTTAAAATTGCTTGGTGCAACACTTTATACCGTTAAGGCGAACTTAAGATTCAGCTAGATCTTAAGATGTGTCGGAGAAACCGGGCATTATCTATATTTCTTTAAATTCGAGAAACAAAATGGAAAACCTACTTTCACCGCTCCGCTTTATGGCGGCGTACCTCCGAAAGAAGACGCTTGGACAAAAAATTATTTGAAAACCTCCCTTAATTTTTGATAAGGAGTTATCAGTCGAAGTAAGAGATACAGGTTTGCTTAAATTAGATGAATTAGTATAGAAAGAGCTACAATCTATGTTTATAAGTAAGTACAGGGTGGACCAAATTCGAATGTTTTACAGGGTATCTCGGTTACTGTAATAGATAGCAAAAATCTGATTTCGGTCTCTTGGGCAATTTTTTTAAGAAAATAACGCCTATGGAATCAGATTTTTTCTATCGGATTCCATTTTGGCACTACAGACGAAAAATGAAATTTCATCATTTTTGAAAATTTGCTGTAACTTCTTTATTTATTAAATTAGAACAAAATGTTACAGAGGTTTTTTATACAGATTTTTACGCTTAATTTAAAAACAAAAGTATTTTTTTCTTAGCCACCTTGACTTTCGAGATATGGAGTAAACTTACATTTTTTTAAATGGAAACACTAGTTGACCATTACTTTATGTGAAAGAGTATTTTTTTAGCTTTTCAAAAATATATAGTTTTATATATTTTTTGCAAAAAATAACCAAGATATGGCCAATTTTGTAAAAATTCGATCATCAAAGTTAGCCATGATTTCGTAAACAAGTGATGTTTGCAATTATTAAACAACTAAACGACATTTCGAAGTAAATTTTTCAACTTTTAAGCAAATCCCTGTATTATTTTGTATTTTATAACTGTTTATTGTGGTATTGTGAACATGGCTAAATTTGAACTATTTGAAAAGTTTAATATGTTAGAATATTACTTTGTAAGTGATAGCGGTTGTTTCAGAATTTACTTGGCAAAAAAACTATATTTCGAAAATTAAAAAAGATATCAAAAATCGGTTTACGACAATCAATTCCTCTCAAAAAAAGAAATCGAGATTACGTACTAAGTTTTTTTAAATCTCTGATAACCGAGATAACCCCCCTGTATGGGCATCGAAAATACGCCACCCTCAACGTAGACCGTATCAATCAATTCTTTTTTTGGAAAATTCATATTGCATATGTTATACTCATTTATTTATGTTTTAACAATTGACAGCAATTTACTCTGACATTTGTTACTACAGAAATTATTGTTTCTATTGTCAAAGTCGGGGCCTACTCCGAGAAAACTAGGAAATTCCTACACAACGCTTATAAGAATAAGTAAAATGTAAATATCACAGAAAATATTCATTTTAGGTATAGGTAAGTATTAAGAAAAGTTGAAGAAAAACAAAAATGCAACAAAATGACCTAATAATATACAGGGTGTTCCATTTGAAAAAATAAAGTTATTGATGTTTGAAAATTGGGAAGTTGGCACATCTATAAGAAACACCCTGTATAATATAAATTAATTTTGATGTATTTAGACTATGACTACACCTTTTGACTTTGTATGTGCAAAATATCATTTGCCAATTATTATTCATAACGTTGTGCTCTTGGCAAGTATTGTACCCTGTTTTTCTGGAAATTCAAAGATTTTTTAAGATAAATTGGCAACGTCGCAAAAAAATGAAAAAAACAAAATACTGTCATATGGAGATTTTCTTGCTGAATTCGATTATGCAAAAATATACTGGGTGTTCAATTTAAAAAAAAATACCCTTAGTGACGCCCCACTTTTATGAAACACCCTGTATACTTGAAACTAATTTTAAAACATGCACGTGTAGAAATACTATAATTTTCATTAAAAACTTTTTTTTATTAAGTTGACATTAAGGGCAATAATGGACTTTATCGCACTAATGGCGCACCCTGTATATGACTTAAAAATGTTTTTAAGTAATAAACCGCTCCCTTCATTTTGTGGATTATTTATTATTTATCTTAAATTATTTAGGTTTCTTTGTGTTTAATTAAGTACAGCTGGTTTATTTAAGTGATGTTTTGTTTTGATTTCCAATGGCCACTTTGATTAAACCTAACAAATACAATAATATTGCTAAAACTTACTTATTTTTAAAAATAAACCTAACAACCCATACATCAATGAGACGAGAAAAAAAATCTCTTTTTAATGGTGTCGTAGTCAACTACAACTCGTATTTAAAATAAGAAAGTTGATGTTAAAATAACAAAAACAAATGAAGATAGGTACAATTTGCTAACTAATTTCAATCCTACGCAAAAAAGTTTCCTAATAATGTAGAAAAATATTTCGGGTATGATTTTAAATAAGCAAGTTATAAGAAAAAATCGAAAACGTTTTTTTTTTGTTTTTTACGAATAGCGCAAAAACAGGAAACTTTTTTCAAGATTTTTTTTCATAGAATAGTTGGTCTTAAATCATATATCATTTTCGCCCATTTAACCAACTCTGTATCTCTTACCGTTTACGAGATCTCCAAGCTGTTCAAGTTAACTGGGACACCCCGTACAGGGTGTTCCATTTGAAATAATAAAGTCAGGATCATTTTCGGCGAAAGCGGAAGTGAAATAATAGTGTACATTTGTTCAAATATTCCGGTTATTTGCAAATACTTATCATATTGATAAAAGTTTATTTACGTAAAATTAAAACTAACTAAAAAAAGTGCCAGAACTCAGTTACACCCGGTATATTCCTCTACAGTAGGTGCAAATAGCCAATTATTCGTACCTACTATAGGTGCAAATAAGCAAAAATCGGAAACGTCATTTTTTTATGAATAGCGCAAAGCCGTCAATTGTTTTGAAGATTTTTCTTCGTAAAACAGTTGTTCGTTAATTATAGATCATTTATTTAACCATCTCCGTATCTCTTACCGTTTAAGAGATCCCTATGCTGTTCACGATTACTGAGACACCCGGTATAGATGTTGTAAAAAATAATTTTACTAACAAAATCTGTGTAAATAAGTAATGAAATGAGCGAAAACCAAATTCAAAAAAACAAGAATGATCTAGAACGCGAGTGAGATCAAATTCGAAAATGACGAGATAATTTGTGCTAAGATCAAGATAAAGTTCTTACGTCTGTGCTGCGGGCGTGCGACGGGTCGTCAACAACCGCACTTTGCGGAACGGACCAGATGAAAAGCTAACTATGATGAACTAATCTGAACACGATGCGACGAGATCTACTTCCACTATATTCCGTGATACCCCACTTTACTACCCCTTCCGGAGTCGGCGCGTTCCACACAATTATATCCGTTTAATCTCATAATGTAAATAAATAACACGACCCGCGACATTTTCCGGTGCGAGATTTTTTATCATTTCGGTTGTATGAGGTAACAATTCCGTTTGAATAACTAACGAATTCTTGAAACGGAACATGGCACAGTGGTTCCTTCACATGTCAAAAATAAAAAAATCAATGTTCATATTTTTGTTTTCTTTTTCTTCTCTACCGAACAAAACAAAAGCCAAACATTACCATACTCATAATTAAATTTATCTGACAAGCACAATTCATTACTTTTTTTTATCGTCAAATGTTAATGCATCGAACTAATTGACTACCTCATTAATAGCGCTCGAAAAAGAATTGTGTTGATTTTGTCTAGTTTTTTTGTAATGGAGGTTCAAGGCCGAGGTGTGTATAGCAGGGTTGAGCAGATTTAAATCAATTGATTTAAATCACGATTTAAATCATGATTTAAATCAAGCGATTTTTTAAAAAAAAATCATCGATTTAAATCAAATGATTTTTTTTAAAAAATTATCAATTTAAATCACAGATTATATGAGTACAATATAATATTTATAATAAAACAAAATTTTATTACTATGTATTAGTAATTAAATACAGGAAATGGTGAATAAACCATTTCAATTTGCTCTTGTAAAGTAATATTCATTGTGGAAATGCAATAATTCAAAAAATAAATGACAAGTTTTTGACGTTAGCGAAGTGAACAGTCAGTTTTTTCGATTTCCACGGCACTCTAATTGCTTCAATAACGATTAGAAGAAAAATGTCGAATATCTCGAAAAGTACGAGTTTTGGGGATAGGACATACTTAACAAAATATAAAGCTCTCTTAATAAATAAATACAGGGGTTTGCATTTGAAAAAATTGAGTTACGTGCTTTTGAAAATCATGGAAGTTGCCACCTATTTATAAACACCCCTGTGTGTGTCATTCAAATTTTTTCATATCGAGCGAACAGAGAATTTTTTTCTGCATGTCCATACCAAATTACAACTCTGTACTTCAAAATAACTTCAGGAGAATTTTTTAAATAAAGACTTAAAACCTTGAAAAATTTAGAAAATTATTTTTTTCTACGACGCCTTATAAAAACCTGTAGTATTTTATATTGATGCAAAGCTAAAATTAAGGCGGTCAAAAATATTAAATAAAAAATTGGGTGTTGTATTTGAAATATAAAAGTTGCTATTAGTTCCAGATAGATGACTCACCCTGTATATTTGAAAATATTTTTATCGTGTTCGGAAGAAAAAACTATAAAATAGCGTTTTAATCAACTTTATATCTCAAGCCGTTTAGCCAAAATCGACCGATCCCGTACTAATGACTCACCCTGTATATAATTAATTAAACATCACTATTTAGCACTGATTTTTTCAAAATTCTTTATCATTATATTTAATTTTTCATTTTGACAAAAATTCACCACTGAATTAAATTTATTGGTTATTAAATATATTAGCACAAAACAGAAATAGCATGTGAATATGTCACTAAATTCGATAAAATAGTACATTTGATTTAAATCAAAAAAATCTGATTTAAATCAAATAAATCGGTTTCTTGATTTTTTTTAAAAAATCATGATTTTTATCAACCCTGGTGTATAGTAATTTAATGTATTTAATTAACAATTATGTTATGCTTTTTAGTAGTTATTGGTGTGCTAAGATATTGCATTTATTTGTCTCTTTTTTTTTTAATTGTTTAAGGACGCTTCGACATCTATGGTCACTAGCGTCCGGTAGGGGGGGGCGAGGGGAACAAGGAAAGGGTGGGTAAGGTAAGGGTAGGTGGAAGTACTGTCACAGCATTTGCCTATAGTAGGTAGAGGGAACCACCTGAAACCTCTACGATGACAGACGGCCGTGGGATTCGAACCCACGACCATTTGTCATTTTGTATTGCAACATTATTTTTTAATTAAAGGTTTTGTTGGTGTGCCCTCGCGTGCCCTTGAACATTATTTTTTAATTAAAGGTTTTGTTGGTGTGCCCTCGCGTGCCCTTGAATATTTTTAAAAAATATGATACTTTAAACTATAAAGTATAAGAAAAACAAGGTTTAATTAAAATACTTTATTACATCCAAAGTAACATACAGGGTGAGGCATCACTTATGACACCCCCACTTATTTTGTTATTGGAAAGAATGATCAAAAAAAGTTTCAAATAAAAGTTGTTGGATATAGTATTATTTATTTATCCGGACCTCTTCTACCTTTCAGTGTAGAGGTTGGATAGTGTTGGATATAGTATTTCCCAAAATATTGTCATGTCAATTATTTGTTTTCTTTTATTTTTAAGGAGTTACGGCACCATATTTGTTTTTTTTTTTAATGGGACCATTCATATTTTTTTATACGGTTTGAAAGACATTTTCTTTCTCTTTTCAACGCACTTAAACTTTTATACCCTTACATAACAAAATTTTAAAGAAAATCGTAAAAGAACATTTTTGTTTTAAAAGCGTACTTTATTAATTAATTTACATAAGTAGGCTTAGAAAATGATACAAAACGGTAAAAGGTCTTTAAAAAAGTTAATTAGGTATCAATGGTAATTACAAAACTATTGTAATACATGTTTTACCGTTTTGTATCATTTTCAAAGCCTACTAATACAGTATGAGGCATCACTTATGACACCCCCACTTATTTAGTTATTGGAAAGAATTATCAAAAAAAGTTTCAAATAAAAGTTGTTTGTTACAATATTTCCCAAAATATTGTCATGTCAATTATTTGATTTCTTTTGTTTTTTTTAGGAGTTACGGCACCATATTTGTTTTTTTTTAATTGCACCATACATATTTTTTTATACGATTTGAGAGACATTTTTATTCTCTTTTCAACGCACTAAAACTTTTATACTATTACATAACAAATATTTTAAGAAAATCGCAAAAGAACAATTTTGTTTTAAAAGCGTACGGTATTAACTAATTTACATTAGTAGGCGTTGAAAATGATACAGAACGGTAAAATAGTATGTTGTACAACTAGTGCTGAAAGTTGAATATTTCACACGAGTATGACAGTTGAGCCACGAGCCGTCAGGCGAGTGGCTCAGTCATACGAGTTACGAGTGTGAAATATTCTTTCAGCACGTGTTGTACACTATGCTTTTCCGACGACCAGTTAGACACAATCATTAATTCTGCAAAAAAGTTGTGAAAATAGAAAATAACATTTTTTTGACGTTGGTGACACTTGACACTTGTGAGGTTAGATTTGCTTGACAGCGCGTTTAGCGTGTGTAAAGTAGCGGAAATTGTGTGCAAAGTGCACTTTACACACAATTTCCAGTGTCATGCGCAATTTGTCATTTTCAGTCGTAGTAAGTCGTGCGAAATTACTCGCTTTACATAGTGGTCGTCGAAAAAATGTATTACAGTAGTTTTGCGTTAACCGTTGTAACCTTATTAACTTCTTTCAAAATCTTTTGCCATTTGGTATAATTTTCAAAGCTTTAAATAAGTAAGTAAATTAATTAATACCGTACGCTTTTAGAACAAAAATGTTCTTTTGCGATTTTCTTAAAAATTTTGTTATGTAAGGGTATAAAAGTTTTAGTGCGTTGAAAAGAGAAAGAAAATGTCTTTCAAACCGTATAAAAAAATATGTTTGGTGCCATTAAAAAAAAACAAATATGGTGCCGTAACTCCTAAAAAACAAAAGAAAACAAATAATTGACATTACAATATTTTGGGAAATACTATATCCAACAACTTTTATTTGAAACTTTTTTTGACAATTCTTTCCAATAACAAAATAAGTGGGGGTGTCATAAGTGATGCCTCACCCTGTATACATAATAAATAATTGTTAAATAATGTTTTTTTTCTGTCAATACACTTTTCTTGGTTTCTCGCCGTATCATCAGTTGACTTTTTTATCTAACTAATATTTATTATTAGATTTTACTTTGAATGTAGTAAAGTTAGTAATTTTAAATAAACTGTTTAATACTTTTAGTACTAAAATTTCATTTTTTGTTTATGTGTACAGGGTGATTCAAATTCGAGGGCGACCATGGGGATGCTCGCTTATTACTGAAGATAGAGGGTGGGTTTAAACTTGGCAAAGTTGCTAAATTTATGCTCATCAATACTATCTTAACAGATTTTAAATATCCTCAACTGTTTTTGAAAAAAAAATAAAAAAAAATTAAAAAATTACTTTTCGTTTTTTGCTTTAAGCACAAAACAGAAATAGCATGTGAATATGTCACTAAATTCGATAAAATAGTACATTTGATTTAAATCAAAAAAATCTGATTTAAATCAAATAAATCGGTTTTTTTAATTTTTTTTAAAAAATCATGATTTTTATCAACCCTGGTGTATAGTAATTTAATGTATTTAATTAACAAATATGTTATGCTTTTTAGTAGTTATTGGTGTGCTAAGATATTGCATTTATTTGTCTCTTTTTTTTTTAATTGAGTGTTTAAGGACTCTTCGACATCTATGGTCACTAGCGTCCGGGAGGGGGGGAGGTGAACAAGAAAGGGTGGGTAAGGTAAGGGTAGGTGGAAGTACTGTCACAGCATTTGCCTATAGTAGGTAGAGGGAACCACCTGAAACCTCTACGATGACAGACGGCCGTGGGATTCGAACCCACGACCATTTGTCATTTTGTATTGTAACATTATTTTTTAATTAAAGGTTTTGTTGGTGTGCCCTCGCGTGCCCTTGAATAATTTTAAAAAATATGATACTTTAAACTATAAAGTATAAGAAAAACGATTAATTAAAATACTTTATTACATCCAAAGTAACATATACATAATAAATAATTGTTAAATAATGTTTTTTTTCTGTCAATACACTTTTCTCGGTTTCTCGCCGTATCATCAGTTGACTTTTTTATCTAACTAATATTTATTATTAGATTTTACTTTGAATGTAGTAAAGTTAGTAATTTTAAATAAACTGTTTCATACTTTTAGTACTAAAATGTCATTTTTTGTTTATGTGTACAGGGTGATTCAAATTCGAGGGCGACCATGGGGATGATCTCGCTTATTACTGAAGATAAGAGGGTGGGTTTAAACTTGGCAAAGTTGCTAAATTTATGCTCATCAATACTATCTAAACAGATTTTAAATATCCTCAACTGTTTTTGAAAAAAAAATAAAAAAAAATTAAAAAATTACTTTTCGTTTTTTGCTTTAACTTTTTTATTTATATATTTTTTTAAAATCTGTAAAATCTTTTACATAGCCACCTATTATTTTAATTTTAATGGTGCCATCAATTTTTTGCCGTGCCGATTCGGTTTTGTTTTAAACTCTCATGGGCGACAAGCTTGATTCTCATCTAGTTAGCTAGAACTTTTTTTTCTGATTTAAAAAATGTATTACAAGATTATGTTATTTACATAAATAACGTATTTATTTAAAAAAAAAAAAGGTTTTCATTCATTCAACATATCTAATAACTAAATGAAAACCAAGTTTGTCGCCCATAAAAATTAAAAAGTTAGTACCTACAAAAGTAAAATAAATTACAGCAAAAAACGCAAAAGTCATTTTTTCAGTTTTTTCAAAAACAGTTGAAGATAATTTTAAATCTGTTTTGATATTATTGATGAGCATAAAATTTAGCAGCGTTGCCAAATTTAAACCTACCCTTTACCTTCAGTAATAAGCGAGATCCCCATGGTCGCCCTCGAATTTGAATCACCCTGCATACGCCGTGAAGTAGATTTTTTTTATATTCCCTTTAAATATTCATTTGCTCCTAAACCCTTTTCATTTTAACCATCTGAATTAGGTCCTTCATTTATTTTTATTTTTGAGGCACTTTAGCATAGACGCGGAACCACTGTGAGGTTCTTAATATACAAAACTTTTTTGCCAAGCTCTCAAATTTGTACATACTCATGGGAAACTAGATTTTCTACTATGACAGCGATGAAAAAGAAATACCGTTCGTTGCATAATACTGAGTTTGATCTTCGCCTTAAACTGATCAAAACTGAACCAGATATTTCTACCCTGGTAAAAAGTAAACATCGCCCACATTAATTACCTACATCTACAATATACAGGGATGCGCAAAAGTATGGAAACAGACAAATATCTAGAACACTATTGCAGATATAACAATGAAATTTTGTATCTGAGCGTTATGGTATTTTTCGGATTCGATGAAAATATTAAGGTTGCAATACGACTTCCGGTTCAACCGGAAACGGACTCAAACTTTGAAATTTTAAATAGAACACCCTATATATTATTAGATTTTTGGTTTCCTCTTATTATTTACTTTAAAAAATGTATAAGCTTATGTGGGTCTAAAGTCAACCGTTTTCGTAAAATTTACATTTTTGGGAAAATTTTGAGCGATACAGCACTTTCAATTTTTTTCAACATTTAAGTTATTTAAAAAGGCAGTAGAATTTCGTTTGAAAATTAGATTAACAATAGATTATTTAACCCTTTGCACTACCTACATTTTAAAAATATTATACAGGGTCCTGCATTAGTGCGTCGGGCTTTCATAGCGGCCCGTAGGAAATAGAAAAAAAACTTAAATACATAAAATTATCGGTTTGAAAAGATCAACGTCTTAAAATTATTTTCAGCTATACAGGGTGTCCCATTTTTGCGCTATAACAAAAACAAAAGATTTTTTTAAATCGAACACCCTGTATATTGTTAGATCTTCGGATGTCATTTTTTAACCTCTACAAGAATGTTCGTTCACTTTTTAATTATGTGTCAATGTTGACAACTTATAATTTTTTTCCCAAAAAATCTCACATAAGCAGGATTACTTTTAAAAAATCGTAGCGACCTCGTTTTTTGAAGTTAAGAAATAAGTTTTAGCAATAATGTTAGTCCGGTTAGGAAGCAACACTTTAATAATAAAAAATTTAAATTTATTGATACAGGGTGTTCACAAAAAACTGCCAAACTTTGCAAACTTCAAAGTGACATAAATCACTTTTTTTTTCAAATATAACAACCCTAATTTTATTTCGCTGTTCGATAGCTTTTTTCTCCTCTTTAATTTTTATAGGGGTTGTCCTATGTCTAAACCCCGTAGTTTTTAGATATTCAATACTATTCACAAAAGTAGCCATTTAATTGCATTTTTATGCACAGAAGTAGGCCGCGCCGACGCAAAACAAATGCCAAAATGTAAGCAAGTATCAACTTGACATTTTTCTCACAACCGTTGAAAAATGCGATTAAAAACAAAACGTTAATGTCAAACATAACCTAAAAACGTCAATGGTGTATTCGACACTTTGACACGATTGACAGTTTCACGCAATCAGCTGAGCGTATAGTTGAATGCGTTCTAAAAACGCTATTACGCGACGTTACCATGACGTTACAATTCATTTTGCTGATTACTTTGCTCTCTAGAGAGCGAAATGTCGTTTTTTCCACTATTTTTGATAAGGTAACGAGAACATTTTTTAACGGTTGTGAGAAAAATAGTTACTTACACATTACACAACAAGTGAGTACATTTTCTCGTGAGACTGCCAATTGCTCGCACGCGCCTACGGCTCGTGCGGCACGGCAGTGTAACGAGAATATGTACTTTGCTCACGAGTTGTTTATTACATTTTTCTCACAACCGTTGAAAAATGCGATTACAGGCAAAACGCTAATGTCAAACATAACCTTAAAACGTCAGTAGTTTATTCGACACAAGGTCTACTACACAGGTTGGGAAACTCCCATATAAAACCGACTGAGGCCAGTAACTAGTTCCGTAAATTATCCCACAGAGGCGATAAGTCTAAGAACCATTCGCTATAAATGATCACTAGATGGCGATACGTCTAAGAACGGGTTAGTGCACAAGATTTTGACATAATCAGCGAGATTTATAAGCTTTCGCTTAAAAAATTCGAATTTAATCAATCAGATGGTGTATATAAAAATGTTTTAATTGAATATTTAAGTCAGGTTTGTTTAAAATGGATTCTTAAACTTAATCGCCATCTAACGGAATTTTTTGGCGAATGGTTCTTAGACTTATCGCCGTCTAGCGGAAATTTATGTCGAAAAGTTCCAGATTTTTTGACAGCCTTCCTAACCTGTGTAGTAGACCGTGATTCGACACGATTGACAGTTTCGCGCAATCAGCCGAGCCGCTGAGCTATGGTTGGATGCGTTCTAAAAACGCTATTACGCTACGTTACCATGACGTTACAACTCATTTTGCTCTCTAGAGAGCAAAATATCGTTTTGCCCACTATTTTTGATAAGGTAATGAGAACATTTTTTACGGTTGTGAGAAAAAAAACCTGTACCTACTTTATTTCCCGACACAATAAAAACGGTCATTGTATGCATCAAACAAGTGGTAACGCAAAACGTCATCTCGTTTCTCCGGGTTTCACTTGTCAAACGAATATTGTTTCAAATTAAGCCAACAAGCTTAAATCATTGTTCTTAAAACTTTATTGTTGTTAACGAGTAAATTTTAACACAAATCTGGGAAACCACTTTACGGTGCTTCGTAACTTATTTAAGAAGAGGAAAACTTTGCTACTAACAATGCGAAATTATTATTAGTTGAAGGCACAAAACACATTTTGTTTTAAGTGCTTTCCACC